>MJUU01071173.1:25972-108196 GCA_002080025.1 Modiolus philippinarum
AAAAAAAAAAACAAAAACAAAAAACAAAAAACAAACAAAAAAAAAAAAAAAACAAACAAAAAACAAACACAAACAACAAAAACAAATTAAAAGGGACAAAAATTTCAAGCAGTAGGGACAATACAGGTTTAGTGAAATTCAAAGCCCTCACAGCCCATCAAATAGTTTCTACTTTTGATATATTGATTACTAATATGTTTTATTGTGTTATGAATAATGAAACCTTGACCTGATTCCTGACAGTCACAAAAACGATTTTTTTTTTGTATTTTCTCGGTGACATAGGGAAATGGATACCGACTTTATACCAACAAAAGAAAGTTTAAAACACTTTAATTTTGTTATTTAAGACACACATACCCTGCATTATATGCCGAGTTATCAGGGAAAGTGCCTATAAAATGCATTGTTGTAGGAAATTTCTTCAATCGAACGACCTCTTTTTTTATGTCTAGCCCTTGTATAACAATTAACCTGATATTTCTGCAAGTGCAGAGTGACAAATTTGGATAAAAGATATTTTATGACGATTGAAGACGGGGTTTGACGATTAAAAATATGTTCGGAAAAGAATAATATTGATTGTTTTATTGAAACAAATTTTATTGTCTAAACAAATCGGTTTAGGCACATATTTAACTCATAATTGCCCTTTCCAATAGTTACATAATAAACATACTTTTACATTACATAATATCCCTTCATTGTCAATACATAGGCATAGTAAAAAAGAATAATATCTTATCTTTTCCATTACGGAAATGTTTCAACTTTATCAATATAAATAAATGTATACGAATTTGAGAGGTTTGTTTAGGGCATATTGGGATCCAGGATATTTAGCACTTTTGTTAATGAGATATGGGGTATGATACTTGACACACTATGTACTGAGATATTGGATATTGTGACTATCAAAAACAGAGTATTTCAATAATTAATGGGATATATTTAATTTTCAAAGGGATATTTAAGTCCAGACTTACTGTGATATGGCTTATTGCCTCCCCCGAAACAAGCGTCATTTAAAGATATGAAGAAAATCCTTGGGTAGAAAAAAATGCAATTGGCAAGGGAAAAAGGGGATGTAACAGGCAAAAGCTAGAAATTTGGTCTTGAGGTTATTTGTTTACAAGAATGGTTGTCTCTGTTACAACACAAAATTGCGTCTTTAATACTCATCACACGACAAATTTTCTTTTTCTTCCTAGTACAGACAAATGCCTAAACAGGGCGTTTCCAGAAAAAAGGGGGTTCCATAACCGGAGGGGCTACTCTCCCTTTTTAGCTGTACCTAGAATGTTACTCTTTTTTGGTGTTCAAATTTCATAATTGTGCAGTTTTTTTTTATATAAGAATCAAACATTTTTTTCGAGGTCACTATTTCAGATATATTTTTTGGACATAGGGGGTCCTGGAAAATAAATCTAATTTTTCGATAATAATGGTTTGAATAAAGATGTGTTTGCATAGTTAATGAAAAAGTAAATACTACTATAGGTATTTTTGGGGAGCATTTCTTTCCAAGACAATTTTTGTTCACTCTTTTGGGGAGGGGTGATTGGAGTATTTACTATTCTTTTCCGTGGACGAGACAAGGCACAGATGATAATAAAGAGTACACTCTGGGGTTCTGTACCATGTTTTCCACTTTTTCTCTATTATCGCGCAAACTTTTCACTTAATTTAGAAAAAAGATCCCACGCCCATACCTTGTTTGAATTAAAAAAAAAATCTTCTAACAACATCCAAATATAAATGTGTTATCTCCTACTAGTATAAAATGTTTCCCATAATCGAAAATCACTATTACAGATGTCAACAAGGACGTTTCGACTCAGTCGTACAAATGTACCATGCATATTATGTGTAATATATAAGTCTTGAAAAGGAAGAATAACAGATAACACTCGATACCATGATTACTATGTTAAAGAAAGTCCAACAATGAGAACAATGGTAATTACAGCCCTGTCCTACTCTGCACACAATATAGGATCCAATTTGTCATGCTTTGAGTAAAGTTACGTTGATATAGGTATTTCTCGTCGAGTTACGTACTTTTATGTGATATCGCTAGTAAGAGGTCGTAGACAGTAAAGAGAAATACTGAATAAATTTGAATAAATTTGAACATTTAATTAGAGTTAAGAGTGAAAATCTTAAATATTTTCGAAAGAGACTGATATATATTAAGGAACGGAAAGTTTCAGTGAACATATGAGACGGAATTTGTGAACCCTTAATCAATAAGACGGTCATGGAGATAACTATGCCATAACAAAATATAACTTTATAACTAACAAGATTTTATGCAAAGTTTAATGGCTACATATTAAATGTGATTTCAGAATCTGAATCTACCTGATTTCTCAATGTCTTATTCGGCAAGAAATCTTATGAAAAAAATGGAAACATATTTAATGAGTGTTGGATAAAGAGTAAAATTATTTATCAGCGAAAAAATAGATATGTCCTTCAGAACAATCCTCCTGAAACAATGCCCCGAAACCTCGAAATAAAAAAAGACCAAAAAGCTGTAAACGTCATGTTTTTTGGTTTTTTTTAGAATAAGTGACAACAATTAATTCTTAAACATGACAAGGAAAGATCTTAACTTTAAGTTAGTTAGTTAACTTTATTGAGTATATTAATTCTCCTTATATGTAGTTTAAAAAAAAAAAAAAACATCTTTGCATTTTTAACCATTATTCTCTTTAAAATAAGTTATAGCTTGAGTAATAACATGATAGTTTCCAATGAAATCGATGCAAAAGTCTACGATTATCTTATATTAATCAGATATCGAAAATCAGGATAAACTTAATTTTTGCTATGTTATATTCTCTATTGACGAGCTATCGCAAAACTAATGGTACATGTTTATCTCCTTGCCTATTCCAGAAACACTGGATATAACACGCGAATCATAAGAATCCACATGAAACCAATTATTTTATGAAAGAATTGGAAAAATGTAGTGATTACTGTACACGATCCAAGAAAACGAGTTTAACCCCACCGCAATTTTTGCCCCTGTCCCAAGTCAGGAATATTTTGGTCATTGGCTTGTCCTTGTCTTCTTATAAAATTTTAGCTTCTTGATATTCGGGTTATTGGATGTGGTTTGGTTCCATTGATTTATTCACTTTTTTACCTTTTTGGGGCCATTTTAGGCTTGCTATATGGTGTGAGGTTCCTCACTGTGTTGAAGACCGTACGGTGACCCCTAGATGCTTTGTATTGGGTCGTTTTAGCCTGGATATTGGATGTTGTCTCTTGACATTTACCCCATTGCCTTTCTTTTTCATACATGATGTCTTTTTTCTCCTCTTTGAATTTGATGTAAAATGATCATAAGACTTCAAACAAGAAAATTTGTAATTACCTTTCACTAACTGGATATCTGTCTGTAGCATATTTATTTTGCTGTGTAGTTTTGCAACTTCCTGTATAAATTGAAAATTGCAATTGTTTAGCATTAACATAAGAATTGAATACTATTATGATATGGTAGAATCTAATTTATTTTTTATAAACTTATATATATTACATTCAACCTGGCCGACGGATATGTCTAAATAATCTAATTGAAATAGGTTAAGAGAATGAAATGTGTGGTCCAGATCATTACATCGAACAATTACGCCTCTAC
Organism: Modiolus philippinarum; assembly: GCA_002080025.1. Taxonomy (NCBI): domain Eukaryota; kingdom Metazoa; phylum Mollusca; class Bivalvia; order Mytilida; family Modiolidae; genus Modiolus; species Modiolus philippinarum. The sequence goes on from MJUU01071173.1 coordinate 29,628, forward strand.
AAAAATAAGCTTCTATCCCTGAGCATCTGATATTTCCCTTCGAAAAGCTCAAATTGATCTTAAGAAAAGGCGATGTTTGGAAATAAGACAAAACATTCATTAAAAATGTACAATAAATTGGGAATACCTTTTTGTGGTAAATATCATCATAGTTGAGATCAAGATGTATAAGATGTAGATAAAGATATAATTTTTCATTACTGTTACCTTCAATTATTTGATTACTTTTCTGAGATGATTAAATTTTTCTGCACGAATTTCTTTCACAATAAAACTTTTGTCAATAGGCGTGATGAACATTAGTTCATGTTTAAGAAAGTATCGATGCTTCCATCATCATACATTACTTTGTTGATACATTTTATATTCTGTTTAAACTCTTCCGCGACAGATCCATTGTCAAATGAATACAAATTAACTGCAATTGTCCTAGATATTGCTCACAGACTATCACAGACTATTGAAACCTGTCAGCACATCTGCTAATGAACAACAGCGTAGTTCATTCTTAAAACTCCAATTTACAAACAAAGACTTAGATGCCATCAATCTTTGCAATATTCTTCATAATAAACATGTTACCGCCGAGATAACATTATACTTTAAAGACCAAGCAGTTGCTTTTATATCTTATACATCAATTTGTATACAAAGCCAATTGCAACTAACATCTTCTATCACAAACGGGTATTACGGAATGTCCATATTGATGACTTCAAATCAAAATCACCTGATTTCTCCCGTTGGTCATGTTATAACAGGGGACCTCAAATCGTAAACAATGAGAAACTACGTGATATCTTCACGAAGGTTCCAAGATATCGTAAACCCCAATCAATCAATTTGAAACATAACTTTGAAATATCGAGGAACATAGTTGAGGAATATGCCAAACAATGGGCTAAGAGAGTGAAGGAAAAGGTTAAATCACTGTCCGACTGGTTCGGGTCCATAAAGTCATTGATTGTAGCTCGAATAAGGCGCCAGCATATCCGATGATCCCGAGATAGAAAACACAATGTCCTTCCTCCATGACAATTATGTCATTTAACAATCACAAATCAGTATTGTCTTCCTTTGGTACATTTTTGTATCAATTTTAGTGAAGAGAAGAACAACCTGCCTTTTTCTTCCGGGTACCTGAATTACACAAATGCCCTTACAAACAGAGATTCATTGCTGGGTCTGCCAAATGCCCAACAAAACCCCTTTCAAAGCTCATCACTTCATTATTCATTGCAGTCAAAGATGGCCACAAGATATATGGTGATAAAGTATACTCAACAAGTGGAGTGAATCAGATGTGGATTCTCAAAAACCCAAAAGACTTATTAGAATATCTATCTTCAACTGAACTCAACCACTGCAACAGTGTCAAAACATTTGATTTTTCTACACTCTATACTACTCTTCCACACGATAAGCTAATGTCAGTACTCTAGGATTTAATATATCAGTTGTTCTGTACTAAAAAGGGTGAAAGAAGATATTCATATTTACTGACAGGTGCAGATGGGCCTATTTTGTTAAACATCACACTGATTCACACAATAAGTATACAGAGGAGGATGTCATCCAATTTCTTGAATTATTGATTGATAAAATATTTGTAGAATTTGGAGAAGTTTTCCAGCAAACAATAGGGATGCCTATGGGGACTAATTGTGCGCCACTTTTAGGATATGTGTTTCTTTATTTATATCAAGCCAGGTGTATACTAGGACTAGTTCAGAAAAAAGACAAAAGCTAGCCAAATCCTTTAATTTCAGTGTCCGTTATATAGATGATGTTCTTTCATTGAACAATCCTCAATTAATGAATAACCTTCATCTTATATACCCAAAATGAACTGAAAATTAAAGGGACCACTGATACACATCATCAGCATCATACCTGGAGCTATACCTCTATACTGACAACTCTGGATTTGAAAAAAAACTTTACGACAAGCGTGATGATTTCTATTTTCCAATAGTGAACTTCCCCGTTTTTAACGATAATATTCCCACATAGCCGGCATATGGCGTGTACATTTCACAACTCATTCGCTATTGCCGTGCTTGTAGTTTGTACAGCGATTTTGTCAACAGAGCGAAATTACTGTCTCAAAAACTTATACATCAAGGGTATGTTCAGTCACTGTTTCAGTTGTCACTACAGAAATTTTACGGTCGTCACCACGATTTGACAGGCCTTTATAATGTTTCTATTTCACGACAAAGAACAGATATCTTTGGATAGATCCAAAATTTGTTACCGCGGCTTAACACCAACTGTGACAAAACCGGACTTTTCACTGGCAGTGTGACGGATGCAACGCGTGGAGCACATCATGCTTACCCTTCCAGAGCACGTGATGATACCTCAGTTTTTATAGGGGTTCGCATAGTACTTAAGTTTTGTGGCGTTCTTATTAATTTTTGTTTATTTGTTTTGTCTTTGTCAGACTGTCTCAATTCGTGTTGACTGTAAATTGCCGTGATTTTGGGTTTATAATTCTATAAACCTCCCTTTCCTCGTTCGTTCTTCGGTATTCGTTTACCGATGTATAGTAAAGATTCGTTTAAAATGGTGTGATTAGATATGTGATCACCATGACCAATATTTTTTCCCTTTCTTTAAAATGTAAAAAAGGCTCAGGTAAAAGAATTTATACTAGTATATTGAAGAAACCGAATAAACAGTTTATTTAAATCTTTGCAAAGTTAAGATAACAGTTAGCACTTAGAATGGACGAAAATTATACTCTCATACCGCAATCCACAAGTAAACTGCACTACAAAAACACTAATAAATGACAAGAGACAAACGTAAATGTTAATAGGAAGTCGGGATAGCCAGACTAAGTACATGTATCAGCACAAGCAAAAACAAAAGGTATGGTTAAATTACAAAAACAGGATAACAGTAAACACCTACAGTGGCCAAAAACTATAATCACATGCCATAATTCACAAGCAAACTGCTAAAAAAAAAACAATTATGAAGACAAGAGACAAACAAAAATAACGATAGAAACTCGGAATAGCCGGACTTGGTACCGGCACTAGCAAAGACCAGTAGTAGGGTTTAACCTGTTTATGAGTACCTAAACGTTCCCTTTCTCTATTCCGTTGCCCCATAGTAAAATAAACATACGGATAAAAGTCAATACAGGTAGATTACTAACACTATGACCATTATCCCAGAAAAAAAGCATATGACAAAACATAATTTAGAAAGATGGGCCAAAGGGTACTTGCCGCTAAACTGCCGGCTAGCTCAAGGAACTTAGTCTGCTGGTAAAACACTGTCGCACTACAGAAGACAAATCAAACTCAAAACTAATCGAAGGGTTTGGTAAAAAGTCTTCATGTATTTAAGTAGACATAGACAGTATCAGTGAGAAGCCAGTATATGTGTAAAGTCTTCAGGTCACCTGAATTCAAAGCCAATTTTAACAAATTTGTTTGGAATATCCCGCCGATGTCCTCTACTACGTAAAAAATGTGAGTTAGGACCGAGTTTTTTTCTGGATTTTTATCACTTTCGTACATTTATTAACAACATTTCCCTAAAATCGAGGATAAGAAATGCCCTTTGTAATATGCTGCTTGCTAGTCACGTTATATCTTTATTTCAAATGTGCATATCTTCTGTAAATCTGCTTAACGTATTTAATAATTCATGAAATCTGTATCATTGTTACAAAAGTAGTAAAAGTAAGGTTATCGTCAAAGAACAAACTCCAGCGAATCGTACAAGTTGAGATATATACACACCGTAGGTTGACGCTAGTGAAACATCGCCGTCAAGAAAGGGGAAATCAGTAATACTGAAATCAAAATCATCCCTTTTTATCATAAATTTTAGTTTTTATTTTACCAGAGTCAATGATGATACTTAGATCCAGATAAAGGCAGTATTTAGAATCATTGTTTGCTTTTATTCAGTTTGTTGTGGGTAAATGTTGTCGACATAATATAAAAAATAGGGATTGTCAATGGTACCTGCTTAATAAAATTAAAATAGAAATAAGTTTATCACTGTTTGGTACAGTTCCATTTTGTAGTTGTTTTTTTATAAGTCCCGTTCGTCACAGTACAGAAAAAGATCTGCAATGAACAATGCACAATTCCTACCCATGGATTTTCCAATGATATGACAATAACCAATGTTGCCAACACGTACATAAATGTTGTCTAAAAAGAGATACAGTGTCTTAATATCATCATATATCCAGGAGCAATAATTGTTGAATGTAGTATTGCTGAAGAATCCTTGATTTTTGTTACAGCAAATGAACTGAAGACCCAAGCATTTAAAAGACAGTTTTATGAGTTGTCCCACAATGGATTTAAATCAAATTATGTGGAAGGGTTGTATAACGTGTAGAAAAATCATAACTGTCAATAGATGAAACTGGTCTTTTTTTAGATTGTAATTTATCTAAGACTTCGATAGAATTTTTTGCACTCCATAAGTAATTTACTCGGGGGTTAAATATGGTTTATCACAATACTTGATTACTAAGTCTTTTATTCAAGCAAGTATACTGGTTAAATGGATGGACTTTATTGTAAAACTATTATTCGAAACAGAAACAAAACAATGCTTGCAGGGATTATGTGAAGTCAAGGAATCGGGTACATAGTAGGTAAGGCGTAATATTTAGATGGAACTTTGAACGTTTCTGTATTTTTGTAATGTTATTTTTCAGCGATTTATCGTCACAAATTGTACGTTTAAAAGTTCTTGACTTGGCCAATTCGTTTTGTTGGTTAACGATCTAGTTTTTTTTTTTTTTTTTTTTTTTTTTTTTTTTCACATGATGGCAACGCTTGCAAACACATGGCTCACTTTTGACCTAGGGGTGACCCATAATAATTATCTTATAGAAATCAATTCTGTTTGTGACTTTACTGATGTTTTTATCGTTACACATATGAAGAGCGTGTTTCTTTGCACTTTCTCGTTTTCACCACTGTATAATTGTTCATCGAGTCTCAAATAACGTAAAAACAAGCTTGCAAGTTTATCTTCTAATGTAGGCAAAAAAACGGGTTATTTGGTACCCAAACATTTATTCGTTTCCAAGTAGTAATGATATTGAAACGATTGATGCTGAAAAACATAATATTTGATCATTTTACCATTTTGTTTTGTCAAGAACGGTTCAAACATAACCAAAATATTTACTGATAGAGCGTGTGTGAGTCGAGAAACTACACCCGGAAAACATTCGACTATTTAACATTTTAAATATGTATGTAGATTTTACTATTTCGTTCTACTAGAGATAAATCTATAAATACCTCTTTTGCAGACAAACTTTCTTTTAATTCGTTTATGGCATCAGAGTGTATCTTTAAAAAAAGATTATAGTCAAACGGCCTCTTGTAAAGTACTGCAATGTCTGCTATAGCTTCCGTTTCTTCTTCACAATATTTAGCAATACATAAAATGTCTTTTTTGCTTTCAGTCCAAATTCTTTCGAAGTTCTTATCTGAAAGCTGTGCATTAGTATTATGAGCTAATTCGTTTCGCTTTTCTGTCAGTCTATCGACGGCGGCTCGTAGTTCACAACAGTTTTCGACGATTATTTTGACAATGCCAAAGTCCAATTCATTTATGTTAATGTCTGTTTTAGCGCAGTAAGAACATGCATCGAAATTATTGTTTGGACAACAAATGATTTTTGCATTCTTTTCAAAAATGGAGTTCCACTGTGACTCATTGATTTTGCTTTTTTGTATTGATTTACATCCTTTAGGACCCAAACAGCACACTTTTACGGCAGGTTTCCACATGTGAAACAAAATGTGTTTATTCTGAGATAAAAATTTTTCAATTGATCCACTTGTCCTACCATCAAGGCACGAATTTAAGAATAATTCATAGCACATATTTTTCAAAATGCATGAAATAAGTGTGTTATCAAAGTCATTTGGCTGTAAAAAGAAGTTTGCCTGGCTACAACAAAAGGGATCGTTGTGTTTATTCTTTTTATGGGTAGAACGTTTCATTTTCTTATTGAAAATGATATCCATTTGCTTTGAATGTAAAACACAGCTTTTGTTATTCGTCGTTCCATTCGTACACTGACAGCATGGATTTTTAGAATACAGATGAAAAATTTCATGTTGGTTTGCATCTATAAAATCAGTTAATTTTTGGTTTTTGTGACACAAATGACATTCCAACAATTTTTGTTTACTCTTTGTTCCCCTTTCAGAAACAAGTGACAAAGCTCTATAATAGTTTTCTCTATAAATCTGCATCGTTATCAAGGATGAATGTATCTGAAAAAGATTATAAAAATACATAACTATGTATTGCATCCTTACAAAATAATCACATTGATATTGCAAACTAACTGTTCCTTGTGGTTTTTAGTATTGCTTACACACAATTCATAGTCAAATATGTCTCATCTAGACGATTTTATGACAATGCTAAAAACCTTTACCTAAAGGGATTTTTTTTCTAACGTAAAGCTCAATCCAGATTAATGTTTGTATAAAGTGTAAATTGGCATATCATATCTATACTGAGTGCCAATGAAAACGCAACACCTAATATTTATGTTTTAGAAATGTTCTATGTCGAGCTAAAGAAGTGTTTGCTTGAAATTTTGCATCCATGCATTTTAAGTCCACTCTTGAAAATTTGTCATAGGATCAAGGTTTGATTAAGTGGTTACAATCAAAATTTCCAAATTGTTTGAACATTTTAATCATACTAACGAAGAAATAATGAAAAAAATGCCTCATTCTCCATTAGATTGACGGTTCGGTTCTCACTTACTCCAAAATATGAGTTCAAATTTTGTCAAGAAGTTATTTAGAGTTGAAATTTGTCAAAAATGGCAATGTTTCGAGTATTTGGGTAAGAAATACCGATTTTTGAGAATCTCAATTCTAAACATCAAAAAGATTTGAACATTTGAACAATATTCCCAAAAGGTTCCAAAAGAAACTGACAAAAATTCAAACCTATTCATCGTGGCTTACAGAATATAAAGTTTTAACGTTAAAGTAATGTCTGTTAATGGCGAAAACAAGGCATTTTGAGAAACAACCCTCGGAATGTTTAAAGTCCCTATCATTCATGGATTAAATGAAAACCGGTCCCAAAATTTTGAAATCGAAAAATGTTTTCAAGGGGTTAAGTTTGTAGTCGGCATTAAAGAAAACCAATCATGCGTAAATTCGCACCATGTAATGCGGTGGCGTGGTTTCAAAAATCAGTGAAGCGGAAAATTTATTTTTCTAAAGCCCGTGTTTAAATTGTTATTTGTGCGAAAAAAGCGGAAAATTTATTTTTCTTAAGCCCGTGTTTAAATTGTTATTTGTGCGAAAAAAAATTAAGTATAGCGTTTTCATTGGCATTCAATATATTTAAAACATATTTGAAGAAAATAAAATGTTGGATAAATTCGCTTTCCGTTCGTACAACTCGCCTTGCACTCAGTTTCATTCTATTACATTTTCAACCAGCTGCTTTTATTATTTCAAAATGATTTATAATCAAAGTAATATCATACTTGCAACTTATCCTCTTTTGGCGGGTGTGACTTGCTTTTGTTAAGTGTGACCCGCCAAATTAGCTCGCGACCCGCAAGGGATAATCACCCGTCGCGGGTCATCATTTTCACCCGCCAACAAGACCGACACGCACAAATGCCCGACACGCACAAATGCCCGCCACAACACATTTAACGCAACAGCGTTATAACTTTTCTTTAACAGTTGAGACAAATTACCTATTTAACGGAACAGAAAACAAAAAAAGTCCAAAAACAATAAATCACTGATTTATTTTACCAAAAGCACTAAACTCCCCACAGAAAATGCCAATAACACAATGACAGAAAATGTCGTACCCTCTTCATATATGATAATAAATGGTACAGAACAACAGCAAAGAATCTCGAAAAGGCCGTGCATGATAGCTTGACGCAATATGACCCGCCACCATACTCCTGAAGTTTGGGTCATGACCCGCCACAGCAGAATTTGAGGGTGGCGAGTATAGCAATATTGTATATTTACGACGATTTTTCACAATATACTTCTGAAATATAATGCATATCAAACTAACGTATATATCCGGTTAATCATTGGTGGAAAGCAAACCTCAACTTGTTAAACATGTCTAAGGTGTCATTAAAATCCTTGCATGCTTTGAATAATTCTACATTCATTTTTTGTAATGAAACACAACCATGATTTCGCAAAACCAATTACAGATTGGGCCGATCAGTTATCCTTCAGTTACGTAATTTACGTATTTTATCCGTAAAATACGTAAATTCCTTTTCATATATGTCAGGCTTTCATTGATTGTTAACTGATCCATCTCTGACAAATCGCTAAATGATCGCTCTTCCAGTAACGACTACTGATACCAGGACTGTATTTAGCAACAAATTACGTCAAGGCTCATATCATGTTATTATTGCCCATTGTCTAAAACCCAAACAGTCTAATAGCTTATATTGTGTAACCAATTTAGCAATTTGAGTAATGAATAGGTTTGCCAAAATGAATCAATAACTTTAGGTGCAGACCAATATATATTCTAAACTAGAAAATGTGTCTGCCACACTAATAAATTTATCGTAAAATGAATTGTGATGAAATACAAAATTTAAACAAAGTCATTCAACCATAAAATGTAGGTTATGGACACCAAATTAATTGTGAAATAGCCATATCTCCTTTGCATGAGTGTTACAGTAAAATATTATGATGCTACAATACATAGTAAATGAGAAATATATCTAAATGAAAAACTAAACCAATATGACCAATATGACCAAGTTTCTGAAGCGTAAAATGTAGGTCAAAGCCACCTAATTGTCAAAGACTTGGAAAGTACTCACCAACGCAATTAATTGAATGAATCATCATTCTCCTATAATAAATCATCATTGCCCTATAATGAGTAATTGTTAAGAAATCAACTTTAACGAAAAACTTAACCAAAGTCCTTGAAGCGTAAAATGTAGGTCAAAGCCACCTAATTTTCAATAATGTGGGTAATACTCATCAAGGCAATTATTTTGATGATATATAATTGTCTTATGATGTGTATTTGTTGAGAAATGGACTTTAACGCAAAATTAACCAAAGTCACTGAAGCGTAAAATGTAGGTCAAAGCCACCTTATTGTCAATAATTTTGATAGTACTTATCAAGGCAATTAATTTGATGAAACATCATTGTCCCATAATATGTAGTTGTTGAGAGATGGACTTTAACACAAAACTTAACCAGAGTCACTCAAGCATGAAATTGAGGCCAAAGAGTCAAATTACCTAGTGAACTCTGTAGTATTTTCTGATATCTATCTACTGGCCTAATATTAATGTTCTACGTCTTACAATTTCCGAGAAATGTACCTTAACGCAAAACTTAACCGGACGTGCGGTCGTACGGACATAAAGACGGAAGGGCTGACAAGGGTAACACTATATATGCCCCTTTATAAAAGACCATTTTATAAGTTGTTCAAATTTGGATTTAATCAAGTTATGTTGAAGGGTTGTATAAATTGTAGAAAAATCATAACTGTCAGTAGATGAAACTGGTCTTTTTAGATTGTTATTTATCTAATACTTCAATAGAATTTTTTACACTCTAAAAGTAATTTACACCGGAGTTTTGGTATATTTTTCCACAATATTTTATTACTAATAACTTTATACAAGTAAGTAACCTGGCTAAATGGATGTACAAATACATTTACACATGATAATTGAAAGCTGATACGGAAGCAATGAATTTTTACTTTTTCTCTTCTTCCAGAATCCATTTTTGCAAGTGTAATTTGTGCAAGTGTCCCGTGTTTGTTAATATTATATATCTTACCATAATCTTTGGACACTGGTGCTTCTGGTGGACAACGGATGAATATCATTGTAAGAGCGCTTTGCCAATTGATTTATTTTTATTGACGATCCCGTATTCAAGGACCAAAATGAGACATATGGCATAGATTACCAATGAATTCCGCTCAAACCGGTGCTAGAGGCTGTTTGACCATTCTTTGAGGTATGAGCAACGCTCATTTTTGAATTCCTAAATAAATATGACTTTCAAGATGAACAAAATAAAAGCGTTGTTCCATTGTTCTGGTTCGACCATGTATTTCTAGAGACTTTGTCTCATGTGCACTTATTCAATGTCTTTTTTATTATTTATTTAATGTCGTTAAAGCAGAGTTTTTATCTTTCAAAGATGAAGGGCGTCATGACAGAATATGATTTAAAAAAAAAACCATTAAAGAAAAAAAATTCCTTTGATGTCAACAAAACAATAAAGAGTCGGTAGAACCTTTGTCCAAATTATTCTAACACTATTAGACATTGTAACCTCTACAACAACCACCCCCGAAAAGACCAATGACTGAAGAAAGTGATAATACAGATGACAAAAAGGAATATTCAACTGTAGATATATGTATATAGATTGTAACAAAATTAAATAAAAAAGGCAAGATACTCCTAAATCTAAAATTCTCCTTTATCTGTTGGCTTTCTTCTTACCGATAAAGGTATACAACAGGGCGCTTATTATATCTAATCTAGCTATGAGTTTTGTCATAATTTGGTTACAAATGTTAATTCTTTATTCAGAATCATGTACTTTGAAACTAGAGACCAAGTTGTAACTTTGGTCGCAATATTCATAGAGGTGTATGCTCCCTTCATATATATTTCATTTGTGGTGAGAACATTTCTGATCAAGATATAATATCATACTTCCAAATTTGTGCATTTATTTTTGTGCCCATATCTCATTATTTTATAACGCCAAGTTTTCTTACAATTGACTTAATAAGTGCCCTTTGTTTGTCTATATGTTGTAATCGTCCACTAGCTTAAGACACTAGTGCTTCTGTTGGGCAGCGGATTGCAGTGATTGTAAGATGACTCTGCAAGTTGAATTTATGTTTGTTGAAGATACCGCATCCGTGACCATAAAAGACATGGATGTAGCGTTGATCAACATTTAGCAAAGAATTCCGCTCAAACTAAGGGTTGAACTGAACTTAATCTGAAGGATGAGCACAGCTTATTGTTGAAGGCCTTATGGTGACTTTAAAATGAAGAGCAACAATAAAAGCTTGTTTTGCTTGTTTTACCATGTATTTGTAGAGAATTTTTCCCACGTATATTTACTCCATATCCTTTCATTGTTATGTGATAGTCTGAAATATAGATTGAGCTCTACTATTTACCAAAAATTTGTTCCAGCTGGTTACATAGTAAAACATTAGACTCTATCAAAATAATAAGTCAGTGACCTTCTACTTTAAAACTACTTGACCATTTAGATCCAAACTTTGTTACAACGATATTAAGATGGTCCATGTCAAAGGAAGGTATCCATTTATACTGGGAAAAAAGAAATTGTGCACTGATATTTTTAATAAGTAAAAATCATATCACTCGAAATCTATTTTATAGGGAATAATACATGACAAAATCCGTATCACATGCCGTATCATCCCGAGTTACAAATATCAGCACGAGGGCCTCTGGCTGATATTTGTCGAGGGATGATACGACATTTGATATGGATTTTGTCATGTATTATACAGTTTATCATATGTTTAAACAGGAGACTACAAATCTAAAAATTCTGTCAAAAATTGAAATCGGTAAGAGAAATACTTGTATTTTGTGAAGAGGAATATTTCAAAATGGTCGGAAAGGTCTGGAGGTTTTGGAAAAAATCTAACATATAAAGGAAAAAATTTTGCTAGATTTTTAACTGACCCTTACAAAACAATTTCACCCAAACAAATCTTTGTTATCCACACAAAAAAAATTTTTGCCACCACCCCCCCAAAAAAATTTTTCTTTGCTCCCTCAAAAAAAAATTATCCCCTGAAATTTTTTTTTTTAATTAAAAAAAAATAAATATAATTGAAAAAAAAATTAGAAAAAAAGGTATTATACAGGGCTAGCCATGCGATAAAGGGTGTGTGATAAAGGGTAAGCCATGCGATAAAGGGTATGACGTCATAGTGTGAATATGGAATGAACGTCGTGCACTGTATCACATATTCAAAACGTCTGTATTTATTACTAAGCATATGATTAATACAAATTACAAGGCTCTACAATAAAAATTCAATTATACCAAAAAATAGAGGATAGACATATCACAAGATGACTTAAAATAGACATATCCTAACAAAACTTGAAATAGACATATCACAACAAGACTTTAAATAGACATATCACAGCAAGACTCAAAATAACAAAATCAGTGTCCAGTATGATCACCAGTATCTATGTATTTGGCTTTGAAGGGACCAAGGAAGAAGTTAGCGTTCTTTTAAAAGATTGGAGGCAGCTGTAAGCCAACTTACAGTAGGCAAAGGTCGGATGAAGCCGATGCAAAATGTCGCCTTTTGGCTACATCATTTGATGAAAATTGACTAAAATTGTCGGCATAAATGCATTTGTGTTGCCAAAGTTTTCAGGTAAAGTGTGTGAAAATTGTGTTCAGCAATAAAAATCCAAAAATTACGATTGCTGACCAAGACAAATACTGGTTCTTTTTTTCTGATACCTTGTCTTTGTGACAAGTTAGAAAACAATTAATTTTTTTGTTCTAAACACCTGACAACAGGTCTGAAACTTACTGTGTATGTCAAGATTCTGGCTTTTTTGGTGTTCACGTTAAGTGTTTGTTACAAAAAAAATATGGTTTCAGGAGCATATCTGTGAGTACTGTATCTTGTTATCTTTACACATAAACCATTTTCTGATATCACTTTACTTCACTGAAATCAGTCGTTTCATTTTTGTTTTATTTTTTACCATTTTAAATGACAAGTTATGAAGGTAAAAACGTATGTTCCTACTGCATGGTCCTTTACTTGGCTAGTTATTTGGTTTATGTTACTTTGATTGTCTTAAGATTCACATTGTTTTGTACTGTGTTTTGAGGCATTAAGGTAGTTCGATCCTAATAAAAATATCAGACATATTTTTTTTTCTTTTAAGATATTTTGTAGGTCTTAATCTATATGTTTAAAAAATAAAATAAAAATGATATGTCACCGATCATCTTTTCCTGTTATCAGGCTTTGAAAATCGGGCCAAATTCGGTATTTTTCAGCAATATTTACAAAGAATATATAGGGAACTGTGAGAACATGCTTATTATTTATTTTTCATATAAAATAAATATCAGATAGATTTTTTTTTATTTTTATATTTCAGAGATATACACCTAAGCTATCTTTTACGCTAAAAAAATCTACATGTCACCGTTGGATTAAGAATGTTATTTATTATAGTTTACGAATATTTACGAGAAAAGGAAGCCAATTCGCGGGAAAGTGTATGTCAATCTATTATGGCGTCACAATTAAAAGGCCAAATAATGAATATTCCGGCTTGAAAATCAAGTCAATTCCGCATCCGACTCGTGTTACACAAATGCGCCAATCGAATGTGCCGTGTATTAGTGTCGATCTATCTTAAGGTAAAAAGGAAGGAATTCAGTAAGGGAACCAGTTTGTTTATCTGTGTACCTAAGGAATTGAATGATAAGTAAAGTAAGGATTGGCTGTGCTGCATGATAAGATGTAAATTAAACAAGTCTTCCATATTTTCATGTTATTAACTCTTTGTAGTCTATCAATAAATAATTAGAAAATGTTTAGCACTTCACAGTAATTTTTGGTGATTTTTTTTTTTTAAAAGATGGATTTTTTCACATTCTATGTAGACATTGTGAACTTTAAAGGGGGTATCCCCACTCTTCTATAAATAGCTCAAAAGGAAGGCGGTCATGCATATATAAACTGTTTATTTTTAGAAGTGCCAATAAAAGTTCCTGAACAGCAAGAATAGTGTTTGATCTGATCATTGTTAGAAAGTACAATAAATCTGAAATATATTAGCATTGTGATCAATGGGAATAAATTCCTTCCTTGTTCCCAATAGCTAAACTATTGTTTTCCCTTAATTTTGGTTTTAGATGAATATTGCTATATTTAAATGACTGATATGATACTCAGTATTGATATCTGGAATAATATAAGATTAAAAGTAAAATCTAGCAAACCAGTATGGAAATATTGCTGAGTCAGCAGATTTGATTTTTTTAAAGATTTTTTTTTTAGATATACAATTTAGTTTCCAATGCCAGACATAGTGAAATGTTGTAAAAGAAATTTTATTAGCACCAACATGTTTTTGTGTGCTCATTTGAACTTTTCGCAGTGATGTGGCCATCTATTTTGGCTGATATTTGATTCGCGACAAATTGAAAAGGGGAAAATTTGTCAAAAACTTGGTGCGAATAATCAATATTTAATTTTTTGGTAAAATCTTCCCTTTCTTTTGTCATACTTTGATATATTTTAATATAAAATGTTAAATACTATGTCTCCTACTGGTTTTATTGTACAAATTGGATGAAACTTGTCAATTCACTTCATTATTTTCCAAATAGAGGCTCAAAATGGATGAAATTTCACCATTGGTTAAGAATACCGTAAGTTTAAAATGGGCCTGTACTTCACCATTTCATGTAAAACTGAGTCTTAATGTGCCATTTTAGATTAGTTGATACTTAATTGAACCAATATTTAAGGAAAAAATACTTAAATCATAATCTTAAGATATGCAAAATGGATTCAACCAGTGTAGGGGTGTGCACAAAGCAATGTATGGCTAATTTGTTCTTGGCTGATCAAATAAAACTATACCATGTTGATAGTTGTGTGATTTTAAATTAGAACTGAGGGCAAATGTGCAATCAAATACACCATTTGAATGATGAAGAATACAAATTTGAACTTCTGGTCCAAATTAAGGCATGCTGTAAAAGATAGACTGGTCATTGTTAATAGATATGTAAATCCATCTAAAAATTAGGTTTAGACTGAAATGGAACCAAGTAAATGATTGAGACCTTCTGTACTTCATTTGTTGCATGGTTTTACATTACACAAATTGAAAACAAAACAATATCGCCATAAAAATTACTCTGAGTCATAATATGGCATGTTCAAAATAAGAGATTGAAAATGGTTAATTTTATCATTCATGGTAGGCATGTAAAAACCAAGATAAGGTCAAGGTCAAAAGGTCAATATGCAAATTCTTTATTTACTTAATCTTAGCTGTGACATATCTTATCCAACAAGGTGTATTGGACTGGTTCTCTTCTCTATTGGAGTGAGTAAAGGTAAAAAGGAAGGAATTCAGTAAGGGAACCAGTTTGTTTATCTGTGTACCCAAGGAATTGAATGATAAGTAAAGTGAGGATTGGCTGTGCTGCATGATAAGATGTCAATTAACCAAGTTTTTCACATTTTCATGTCATTTACTCTTTGTAGTCTATCAATAAATAATTAGAAAATTTTTAGCACTTCACAGTAATTCTTGGTGATTATTTTTAAAAGATGGATTTTTTCACATTCTATGCAGACATTGTGAACTTTAAAGGGGGTATCCCCACTCCTCTATAAATAGCTCAAAAGGAAGGTGGTCATGCATATATAAGCTTTTTTATTTTTAGAAGTGCCAATAAAAGTTCCTGAACAGCAAGAATAGTTTTTGATCTGATCATTGTTAGAAAGTACTATAAATCTGAAATATATTAGCATTATGCAGGTTGGGGGAAACCCCAATTGGGCTTTTATATCCCAATCAGGCTATTATATCCCAATTGGGGTATTTGACCAGTTTTTTATGAATCATTTTTTACATTTAAAAGCCGCGTAATGAAACATAAAATATGAGAAACTTCGTGATTGTAGTCATCAAATGACATAGCGACATCTTTTTAATAATACTGCATTTCACCAGAAGAGACATTTTAAGAATGTAAAAGTATGCATTTGATTCTTTCATAATTCAAGATTATCGCAATTATAAATAGTAAGATTATAAACGCATGAGAAACGAGAAGTCTGTGAACTATTTTAAGAATAAATTTGAAGTTTAGTTTATACAATATGTAAAGATATTGAGGTTTCAAACACCATTGTTATAACCTACTTTTGTACATTTTAGTATTTTCTAAGACACGGACAAAGAGAGGAAACTCTAAAGGAAATCACAAATCATATTTATATGACTTTTTCTCCATACTTCGTTTGTGTACTAATAAAAAGCTTTCTTTCTTATACTATCAAAGTTTGCTTTATTTGACTCTAGATAGATATTTCTTCGAGGGAAGCAGCATAGAACGGGTGTTAACTCATTAAAGCTTAAGTTATAGCTAAATCAAAGTGAGTAATTCTTTTTATCATAAATCGATCTGCAGAATATTTGCAGCATCCTTTGACAACAGAGGTATATCCCCTGAAAGCTCCAACCCTATATATTTATTATTTCTATGTATCATGATGCAGTATTTAACCCCCAAAATGTAATTAACAAATAACTGGTCATATATCCCAATTGGGATATAGGTATATATCCCAATTGGGATATAAAATCCTAATTGGGATATAATAGCCCAACTGGGGTTTCCCCCAACCTGTTGTGGGCAATGGGAAATGAATTCCTTCCTTGTTCCCTTAAACACTTTGTTGTTGATCTAGTTAACAATTGTTCATTCATGCTGGCATCCGTTACAATGATCACTTATAGTTTAAAACTTAACTTGGTATTTATACTGTATAATTTTTCAGCAAAAATATAGATGTACAAATGAATACATGTACAAATTAATGCTTTATTCATAGTGTAAAATGTGATTGTCATATATCTCAGATTTCCAAATTTGCTGCAATTACAGTACGGCATAAAATTTAAACAAAGAAATATCAAAATAAAATTGAGTAGTTTAGGTTTGTACTTTGCCTTACTTCGTTATCTATTTTCTTAGTGTCATAAGGAAATGTCTTTTTGAAAATAAAATATTAAGCTTATTTGGATTTACTCGGACAATTTAAAAGGAATAACTCCCATGGTATAGGTGTATTTTTGTCATTTTTGTCGTGAAATATGTAGGTAAACCTGTAGAATAAACTTAAGTGTTAGCTTACGTTTAAAAGACCAAAATAACTCTTTCAGGTAAATAAGATAATATTCAGATGACATAAAAATGTCAGCCCTTGACATAAATTGTTTGTTGAAAAGAGAACTTAAAGACCAAAACAAATTTATGGCAAATCATCCTAAGTCAATTTTCCTTGTTTTTGAATGCATATTGTTTCACGCAAAGAATACAATACAAGCACTGAAGTGCATTTCTAATCAAAAACAGTTAAGGATACGATTTCAACAATTAGAGTAAACAAATCGATTTTATAAATAGAATACTAACCTAATGTTATCCACTTCCATATATTCTTGAAATCTGTTTCCTCCGGTATGTCCCTGAATTATGTTATGAAATTCATGAAATATTAATTTTGCATAAATCAAACAATTATAATTCAAAAACGAAAAATATGTACCTGTGCAACAAATTAACTAAAAATACTTTGGATCAATTCCAAATATATCCGAACATGTCTGGTTAAAAAATCAATCATGTGTGTATTTAAATAACTGTCTGCAATTCCAGTAAATAAATTTACACTGCATTAGGGCAGACGAATTGTGTGATCTTATGTAAGCACTTAATCGATTGATAAAGTTTATCAATTAAATAATTTGAATACAAGGCAAAGCATAAAAACTAAATAAAAGAAGGAACAGTCCATTTTCGCTTTGTAATGGAGCTTGGTTTAGCCAGGCAATGTTTTGCACCTTTCACTAGCAGATATGTTTTGATCTTGTTTGGTCATTTTGAACTTGTCACGATCTTGACAGGCTAAACACAATTTTGTTAAGAAAGTGTAAGATTTTTATTTGGTTTTCAAGATAATTGATTTCAGGACGATCAAGACGTGTTAAGATAATTCAAGATTGACTTGTTATTTGAGTACAGGAACAATCAAGACTAATTAAGTTAGTTAAGATCAAACAAGATCCTGATTTGATCTTGTTTGACCTTGACAAACTTAACATATCTTGATCGTCCTTGAACGCAGTTATTTTGTTTGATCTTGATAAACTGAACAGGTCTTGATCGTCTTTGAAAGCAATTATCTTGAAATACGACTGAATATCTTACACAGTCATAACAAAATTATGATAAGCTTGTTAAGATCGTGATAAGATCAAAATGGCCAAACAAGATCAAAACATATCTGCTAGTGTTTTGTTAGGTATTTGTTTTCTTAAAGATCAAAAACTTCACCGAAAATAAACCAATTCAAAAAAGACATGAATAACAAGATACCGAAGTTACTTTAAATGTATTTTCTGCATATGCACATTTCAACAAAATATATCTCATCATTGCAGATAAAACCAAAACATTTGGAAGTCCATTAACTGAAAGAATGTAAAAGCTGATAGAAAACAAGTTAGCAAAAGGATCTAAATAGAAAAGCCCAAATTCAGCTAACGACAGAGCTATCGCATGAGGGAGATACTCCTTAGTTTTAAGCAAAAAATGTAAAATTTAGATATTGCAAATTTCAATAAGCCGGTTTTCGAGTCAGCACCAAAGTACTGACTACTAGGTTGATAAATGCCCTTTGGGACTAACAGTCCACCAGCAGAGGCATCGGCCCAGTGGTAATAAATAACAAAATACCAAAGTTACTTTAAATTTATTGTCTGCATATGTGCATTTCGACAACCTATGTCTCATCAGTGCAGATAAAACCAAAACATTTGGAAGTCAATTAACTGAAAGCATGTAAAAGCTGATAGAGAACAAATTACAAAAAGGATCTCAATAGAAAAGCCAAAATGCAGACCCTAAAACGACCAGACATTTAAATAATAGACCAAGGGAAATCAACAGCAAAAACACAAATGAAGGACAAGAGATTAATGAAAGCAACAACAGGTTCTAAAGTCAAGTAGGCTTGGTACCTGCCTTTGTGTAAGCTAGTAATAGGGTAAAACCGGTCTGTGGGGTTTCCTCACCATTTATTGAAGATCTTATGGTGGCTTTGAGTTGTTATTACTCCCCTTTGGGTCGTTGTCTCTTTGACACATTCCCCGTTTCCCTTCTTTTTTTCTTTTTTATCCCGTATATCTTTAATATAATAATCAGACGAAAAAACTCAATGCAGGTAGACTATTAACAGGAAGACCACAATTGTGAACAACACGGAATGAGAAGAACGTTATTTTGAACATCGGTCAGTGAGTGTTTGCTGCTTCACTGCAGACTACTTAAAACAGCACAGTCCGTTGGTAAGTAAAAGTTAAACTTCAGAAGAGCAAAATTCAAATTCAAAAATTTTGAGAAGCGTTTTGCGAAGAGCTATAATAGTAGGTCAAGAATATGCTACGTCGAAAATTATCCTTGTAATCTTGTAACAGTTTGGTTATGATAGCTAGGTTTTGCTTGAGTTGAACAAATGCTTAAGGTGAGTTTTATTGGAATTTGAAAATGGATCCAGAGTAGCGTCATCATTAGGAAATGGAAATAAGAAACGAATAAGAAACGATGAAATTCAAACAACTATTGCTATCATTAAGTTTAGTTTTAATATAACCAGAACCAATTTTGACTGTTAGATTCAGAGAAGGGCAATATTGAACATCTCTGCGTCATTCAGTTTCATAGATGTTGACATAATCTAGAGAAATGGGATAGCCATTGGTAAGACAATCTTCTAGAAATCTTCAATCATCCCGTTAACTGAAATAAGTTTGTCGTTGTCTAAAAGGTATATTTTTTATTTTTTTTAGCATAAAAGACAACAAGTGAAATGAGAGGTCAAACATTTGTAGTCATCAGAAATAGCTGTTGACAAATAATGTTCAAATGAACAATAACTTTGTCCAGTAAGACATTTGTCGCAAAAGTCACTCTCCAGGAACACGGATTGTTGCAAATAATGTTAGAGAAATCTGTTTTGAGTGTTATAACCACAAATGAGCTGAAGACCTAAAATCGAAATGACAATTTTTTTTAGTTGTCAAAACTTAATTAAACTAAGTGGAAGGCTGATACAAAGTAATTAAAATTATAAGTGATAGGTGAAACTTATCTTTTTTTTAATTGTATTTTTTCTGAAACTTCAATAAACGGTTTTCATCCAAAAGCAATACCTATCTGAACAACGATATGTCCTTTTGCATGTAATTGCACTGATTAATGGTTTAATAATATCTCGAAGCTGATGAAAATGCTATCGTCGAAAATTTCTGTGAAATTGAAGAAAAGGTTTATAAACGATTAAATATTTTCCTTGGCTTGAACTTGGAACACTGTTGTAATTAAGTCCTTTTTTGTAACGATAATAACTTTTTTATTCAATCAATTTGCACATTCTTCAAGATGAGGAACAACAATAAAAAACTTTGTTCCATTGTTTGGTTTTTGGCATGTATTTGTAAGTCCTAGATTTTTACAATCCAATGATTGAAAACAAATTATTTCACTTCAACAATTAATCATATAACCGAACTGAATTCAAAAACAGAAATTCATTGGGCAAAAAACCGCAGTGTTCCTGACTTGATGCAAACATTAAAAAAAGCAAGTTAGTGAAAAGAGATGTTCATCTCATCTTAGTACCAAGTAAAACATTTATCTTGAATCATAGTAATCAAAGATCAGTGTGCGAATTTAGTACTTTGAACTACAGAGAAAACATAGATCAAAACAAGATTTAAAATATCAAGCATTTTTCTTGTACTTATAAATTATATCACGTATTTGAAAAAGAAACAATTGAGACTTTAAAAAGTGCCCAAATACGTAATGCAGATATATATTTATACATTTATTAAAAAATCAAACGAAATTCTTATGTGGATGTATAGCTGTATAGGTAGCGTCACATTCATAGTACACCACTCAAAAATAATTTTTTTTCGTTTTCAACAAAGTTTCAACTTTTTAATGCTCCAATTTTCAAAAGATGGTTGAAATATGCAAAACTTTGATATGAAATGAAATAGCCTTATTCATAATCTGTACAATGAATATAAGTTTGGCCAGTTTATGCTCTTATGGTCTGAGGGTACAAACAATGTACCTCTTCCCTCTGCAAAAAAGTGAATATTTTTGGATTTTCATTTCTTTCATATACACAGCTTAAATAAATTTGCAGAACGTTTTTTCTCTAATGATATGTTTAAACCGGTTTTGACCTGTTAGATAAATTTTCTTTATTCAACGTATGTTGAATGAAGCCCCGTGCTACACTGTAAAAATTGTGTTTAGGCTCCGAATACCATGTGAATATTTTACGAAAGGATATGGGGTAAATGAACATGAGACCATAACACATATGTTAACCCCAACTGCAATAATTTAGCCTAAACATGTTTAGGAAAATGTTTAACATCTGTACACATGATTTGTAAACATGTTTATTTCCTAATCACGTTTAGACTGAGAACGTGTAACACTTTACATGTTAAGAGTAAGAACATGTAACATTTTACATGTTTAGAGTTTATACACATACAACTTTCGCGCCAATGGTATCATTTTACACAAAGGGAATAGCGTGGTCAGCCATTTTCTTTGAAAAATAATGTAAACAAGTAGGGGAACTAAAGTTTATTCTGCAGATATCAGAATAAAATACGGAAATATTTATACAGAAATATTTATAGCGAAATACTTAGTTTATGTAAGTGGCAATTAGAAATTTAATTTTTTAGTTTTTTTAATGATTTTTTACGTATATACGCTGATCAAGTTATATTTTTTTTAAAAAGGGGGAGGCCAATATACATTTTGGATCATTCTCGGTATAATGCTTTTTAGATCGATGTTGTATATCATAGGTGACGTAAATGTATCTGTTAACTTAAATTGTATTTTCATGTAAAGTTTATTTATGGTTTTTAAATTTAGATATACATGCAATTACATTTGTAAATTTAAAAGTATTATAAGGTTCCATGATGACCACTGTTTTTAAACTTTTGTTTTGAATTACTCTTTTTTGCTTTCATGTATAATTCTTAGACTGTCTGTTTTCAAAGTTGAAATAAAAATTATTTTCAAAGACCTTAATGTTAATTTCACTCAAATTTTAAAGAAATCCGATGTGGGAGTGATTGATGAAAGATTTACGCAAACCAACAAACCAATGAAAAGACACCAATGTATTGCCTGTGGCTTACATTTTTGTACTTATTTGCATATAGGGGTGCTTGTTTGTTGTTTATTCGTATGGCCAATGAACAAACAGAATTTTGATTTGTTTTCTAATTTACATAAAAATGTTTAGGTAAATCGAGAATAAAATTTGAAGAACCAATATCCTGTTACCAAATACATTTGTTTACATGTGAAAAGTTTTTGTTGACACTTTAATTTGTCAAGTAATTACATAATTAATTTTTTGCTTCGCAATCGAGATTAACTCCCGACCCACGTGTTTTGGTTAATCGATAGACCCCAGGGCATTATAACAATAAATACAGGTGTTCACTTAACCAGGTCTTCTCCCTCTGTTTTCGACTAAAATATTCTGTTTAAATAACATAAAGGGTAATGGAAAACTTTTTAACCCTTTGTTGAAAAATTATTGTAATGCATGGCATGAAGCGGCAAAAAACTAGCTTTCCATTGGTGTATGCCATGTCATCCTTTAACATTTACTTCATAAGATATTTGGAGAAAAGTCGCGGCAAATTTCGTTGTGGCTACTTTAATACATAAAATACAAAAAGAAGACTTTATAACGAGAAAATAGAGTGTGCAAAAGAGCAATTTCCATTTCAATGTTACATAATCAACTAATTTTTAATTATTTTATCTTCTAATTATAAAATAGTTTAAGAATATTGTTAATTTTATGAAATGTTAGACGATATTGATAATGATATCAATGAATAAAGGGCTACGCCGAGCGCAGAATGATACTACAGCAGCATGTCGAACACTGAAACTTGAACAATTGTAATTCAAAATGAAAGAGGACACAGAAAAGAGCTTGATACAGTAACTAAATGGACACAATAAAGAACAAGACCTAGTAATTAGCTGCACACAAACTAAGGCAGATAAAAAAAAATAGCGTTAATGATTCCTAATAAAGATCTGAAATGGTTAGAGGTATGTCAAATTGGTCAACGGTCAACATACTACTCTAACAATATGATAAGACGAATGCAAAGGAACAAACCTATTAAAATCGAACAAAAAAATAAAAGATTTTACATATTTTGAAAATTACAATTTCAGCCCCCTTGACCCTTTTTAGCTCAGAAACATTAAAGCTGCACCAAATCCATTGACAAAATGCCAAAGCTGATATCAAGATGAATCCAAGGAAAAAAAAACCCCCTCAAATTCTGATGACAAATAAAAATTTATAATATTTCGAAAAAATGCAATTTTGGACCCTTTCACCCCTTGTAGCTCGGAAACGATCGGCGCTACTCCAAATCCACTGGCATACCTCTGAAAGATGATATTATGAAGAATTTAAAAAAAAATCCCATCGCAATCCGATGAAAAATAAAGATTTCACTTTTTTAGAGAAATTGCAATTTTGGCCTTTGACCCCTTGTAGCTCGGAAACCGAAAGAGCTATACAAAAATCTGTTCATACTACTGAAAGCTGATATCATTTGGAATCAAAAGAAAAAGATCCCATTGAAATCCCATGAAAAATGAAAATTTTATGTATTCTGCATGTTTGCAATTTTTGCCCCGTATGGCCCTCATAACTCTGGAAGGTAACAAATAACTAAATACCGAAGTAACTGTGAATTTACTTTCTGCATATGCGCATTTCGACAAATTATGTCTCATCAGTGCAGATAAAATCTAAACGTTTGGAAGACCATTAACTCAAAAATGTTTAAAACTGACAGAGAACAAATTACCAAAGTGATACTACAGATACTTCCACATCAGCCTCGTTCCTTGACCTTCATCTTGAAATTGACAAAAGAGGTACACTACAAACTAGGCTATATGACAAACGTGATGACTTCACTTTTCCAATAGTCAACTTTCCCTTTCTTTGTAGCAACATTCCAAAAGCACCAGCATACGGAGTTTACATCTCCCAACTCATTCGCTACTCAAGGGCCTGTGGTCGATACAGTGACTACCTTGATAGAGCTCGGTTGCTTACAAATAGGCTACTTAAGCAAGGGTATGTTGCCCATAACTTGAGGTCATCACTACAGAAGTTTTACGGTCGACATCACGATCTTGTGGACCGCTATGAGATATCTGTTTCCCAGATGACAACAGATCTTTCTCTTTGCCAGTAAAGTTTGTTTTTCCTCTACCGGATTTGACTTTACTACCGGAGTTGACATGTTCAACACGGCGGGTGTCTTATAAGAAGCAGGAGATGCTTACTCTACCGGTGCACCTGATCTCACCCATGGTTTTTATTGGGTCCGTGTTGTTCATTTTTGTATATGTGCGTGTCTTCATTTTCTTTTCTGTGTCATGCCCATGTTATGTCTTCGTTTTTTTGTTTTTCCGACGTTGCCATTGTCCTTGGATTGTTCTTTTTAGACTGACGGTTCGGTTCTCACTTACCTTAATGTAAAGCCAAAAACCTGCTAAGGACAGAGCTTTGCATGAGGGAGATACTCCTTAGTTTTCAATAAAATTTACAAAATTTTAGATATTGTAAAGGTTTCAAAAATAATCAAAAAGTTATCAAAAACCTGATGGTGCAGGGCTATGCTTATTTTTCATAAGGAATCCATTGCAAAAAAACGGCATCAATATCGGAATAAAAATTTTAAAAAATATTTTTTTTTATTAAATTCCCCCTTTTGGACTCCATTTATCTCATGAACGGTACATGTGACGTGAAATCCGTTACCTCAGGAGCACACTGAAAGAAACCCCGTCAAAATCCGATGATTAATTAAAATTGTACAGCTAAATATGTGAAAATATCCAATTTTGCCCTTTTGGTCCCTATTTAAAAACGGAAGGGGCCATAATGATCAAAACCAATCCACACCTTTTTTTGTGCGAAGGAACATTGTGGTAAAATTTCAAAACGATTGATCAACTTGAACTTGAGTTATTGGCAAAAAAAAAGTGTTTACAGACAACGACGCCGACAACGACGACAGCACCATAACATCATACGACCGGTCCAATGAAAAGGGAGTTTTGTGAGTCAGAAGGCCAATTATTTCCATTTTATTCATATATTTACAAGCTACACGCCAAAGACCAATAAAATTATACATATAAAACTACAGGTTATGTGCAGGTGGGCATTTTTCCTTTCATGAAATTCACATTCAAACAATTTACTACTGAATGGCACTTGAGTTGTCTTTAGAAATGAACGTGTTAATTTTTTATAATTTATATGAACTTGAGAAAGTTAGACTTATTAAATAAAATAAATATTAAAATACGAAAATAACCATTATGTACTTGTCTTTTGATTGATAAATATAATGTCGCGTAAACAATCTTTGCATGTAAAAAACAAAACCAGATACAATAAACGTATATCATTGTTAAGTAATATGACGTTGTAATGATTTGAATTAAAAATAATCACGAAAATGCCAATTTGGCCAATTTTTTATTCAAGATAGGGGCGAGAATTTTCGTATTTGGCGTCGTCCTAAATATTTTTTGTATAGGTATACTAGAGGTTACCCGGAAAATCGCGTTAAAACCTTGTAGTGCATGGGTTGGAATAACCCCCGTGCCCCCCCCCCCCCCCACTTATGATCCCCACTCATATTTTTCAGTCCTTCTATATCCCCTCTTCAAAATTAAACATGTTAACATGAGCATAACCTGCACGCAATATTGGAACAGGCCCCCTTTTTAGACCCATCCAACGAAATGTTGGAAA
The DNA here is from genome assembly GCA_002080025.1 of Modiolus philippinarum. NCBI lineage: Eukaryota > Metazoa > Mollusca > Bivalvia > Mytilida > Modiolidae > Modiolus > Modiolus philippinarum. The sequence continues at coordinate 55,437 of MJUU01071173.1, forward strand.
ATTTCGTTTTTATCAAAGTTTTTCTTTCAGTTGCTTCAAATTGCGGATTGGTACCTCTCAGTTATGAAAAATGGTATAGAATGATAGCCTCTGGTATAAGCTATACAAATATTTCACATAAGTACCATTTCTATACCCAATACGTTATAAAAATTAAAAAACATTACCCCTACCCCTTCGAAATATTGACGTAAATTATAAGATTTTTCTCGAAATTGTGTAAGTTCAATGGTCCTTAGAAACCAGTATGCTGTTCATTTCATAATTCTTGGAATTGTTTTTAGTCTTTTAATGTCCTTTCTTAAAAATTAAGCATGTTAAATTAATGTTAATATGTTTTGAATGACCAAACTATCACTTTAAATAGACAAATAAAACACATCTTTGAATATTTTCGTTTTAGACAAAGTTTTGTCCCTTTTTACCTCATCTTATCTATGAGTGGTTCAAATTCAAGAAAGGATGGAATAAAATGGAAGTACATAATGTATTCTTTACAACTGGTACACATTATGTCAGTTTTGAAGTATTATAAGCTTCCTAGATCCGCAAAACTTACCCCTACCCCAACAAATTTACTCTGAAATTGTCAATTTTTTGTCTATGATCGCATAAAAATTACCAGAACACGCAAATTGTGTGTTGTATCTGACAAGGTTGCATGAATTATATTGTGATTTCGTACTTCAACAGCCATTTGTTGACTTAAAGTCAATATCTTGCCCGAAATTTATGAAAATAGGCATTTTCTACATTTCAGATTTATACAAAGTTCACTGTTAAATCGTAATACATTCAAAATCTGGATGATATATCTGAAGATATGCCAATTAATTGCTCTTATGGATATATAAGTTGTCTTAAAAAATTGCATAGAAAAGCAAGGAGTGTTTAATGTGACTCTAAGTACCGAAAATCTTACCCCTACCCCGACAAATTTTCCCTAAAATTGTCAATCCTTTCTCTATCCTCGCATAAAAATAACCAGAACACGCAAAATGTGTGTTGTATATGACAAAGTTGCATAAATAACTTAATGATTTGTTATATAAACAGCCATTTGTCGACTTGAACTCAATATTTTCCCCAAAATTAATGAAAAATTGGAATTTTTAACATTTCAGATTTGTCCAAAGTCCACTGTTAAATCGTGAAACATGTCATATCCGGAGGTTATATCTGCCGATTTGCCATCTAATTGATCTAAGCGATACATTCATTGTCTTAAAACATTGCTTAGAAAAACAAAGAGTGTTTAATGTGACTCTGAATGCCAAAAATATTACCCCTACCCCAACAAATTTTCCCTAAAATTGTCAATTTTTTGTCTATGTTCGCATAAAATTAACTCAAACACGAAAAATATGTGTTCAATATGACTATAATGCACGAACTGCATCACGATTTGATATTTCAACAGCCATTTGTTGACTTAAACTCATTATCGTGCCCGAAATTGAGGAAAAATGGGAATTTTAAACATTTCATATTTGGTCGAAGTTCACTGTTAACCCGTTATAAATTGCAAATCTTGAGGATATATCTGCTGATATGCCAATTAATTGTTTGAAGGGATACATTATTTGTCTGAAAACAGTCTTTAGAAAATCAAGGAGTATTTAATGTGACTCTGAATACCGAAAATCTTACCCCTACCCCAACAAATTTTCCCCAAAATTGTCAATTTTATGTACATTTTGTTTGTATTTGTTCGCATAAAATAACCAGAACACGAATAATGTGTGTTATATATGAAAATGTTGTATGAATAACATCATGATTTGGTATTTTAACAGCTATTTGCTGACTTAAACTCAATATTTTGCCCCAAATTGATGAAAAATGAGGATTTTCAGTATTTCAGATCTGTCCAACGTTCACTGTTTAGTCGTAATATATGTCAAATTTGGAGGATATTTCGGCAGATATGCCTTTTAATTGTTATTTGTGATACATTAGTTGTCTTAAAACATTGTTTAGAAAAACAAAGAGTGTTTAATGTGACCCTAAATACCTAAAATCTCACCCCTACCCGAACAAATTCATCCTAAAATAGTCAATTTTTTGTCTATATTCGCATAAAAATAACTAAAACACGCAAAGTGTGCATTGGATATAACAAATGTTGCATTAATTTTATCACGATTTTTCATTTCAAGTCCCACTTGTCAGATTAAACTCAATATTTGGTACAAAATTGATGAAAAATTGATGAAAAATCGGAATTTTCAGCATTTCAAAATTTCACTTTTAAATAGTTATATGTGGGGAATCTGGAGGATTTATCTGCAGGTATGCCAATTCATTATTCTTGAGAATATATGCATTATCTTAAAACAATGTGTAGAAAAACCAGGGGTGTTAAATGTAACTCTAAATACCGAAAATTATACCCCTACCCCAAGAAAATGATGCTAAAAAATGCAAAAAATATGCCTTTCTGTACTTATATATGAACAAAACATACTAATATTTTTACTTTCTTTTTAAAAATGCATTTGATTTATCACAATATGCAATTTTAACGTAGATATGTTAAGGTAAAATTGAATATTTTGGGCGATTTTCGTGAAAAATGTTAATTTTCAGCATTTCGGAATTCTACAAAAATTAAAGTTTTATTGAAGTGGAACTGCCCATAAACCACGCGCTTGATTTTATTTATTTTATATATGGGAGTCCCTGTGCATTTTTCTGTTTGAAATGTTATATTATTGGACCTTTATACAATGTTGAAGCTTTTCAAGCTGAATAAAAAGAAATAAATTGTGCTGAATTTTTTTTTTTTTCTGGGAGGGGGGTAATATGTTTGCAATTTATGAGAGTTTAGTTAGTCTAAAATGTTCATAAGCATATATTCTAATAGTTTAGATAAATTGAAAGGATAATTTATCAACATTTTTACCTTATATACTAAATTCGTGAAGTTTTTACATCTCTTAGTCAAATTAACAATAATTCTGAAAAACGGAAAATTCCCATTTTTCTTAAAATTTCGAGAAGAAGGGCCCAAAAACGACCCCGTAAAAAGTTTTATTCTACTTAAATGGGCTTCTGCATGTCAGTTTTAGTGAAATACACTCAATAATGTGCATTAGACATGATCTTTTTATCATTTAGAACCTTAAGATTTTGCATTTTCCCTTTATCTTAAGGGGGAGGGGTGCTAATTTTGGCATTTTTGATCCCGCAATAAGTCTGACTCTGAATTTTTTTTCCACATAATTTGTTGCTTACATAATATAAATCATTATTGCATTGGCAATTTTTAGATATATATTCAAATTTTCACGATCCAGAAGTAAGAAAGTCGAAATTGTGAAAATATTTAAAATTCCGAAAATTTCCATTTTTTAAAAAAATTTTACCAAAAATCAAAATTTTAAGGACTTGAATGGTTTTATTTTTCAAAATTGTATCACAACTAGTAAACGAGGCATAAAAACTAGATCAAATGATGAAATTTATTCATCAGAAAGGAATTGAAAGCTTTAAAATCGTCATTTTTGGAATTTTTTGCAGGGGAAGGGTATATTTTTTGCATCCCCAGATCATAAAAACGGCGTAAAGTGCCCAAACTTGTGTTCATTGTAAAGTATATTAAATAAGCTTCAATTTAATACCAAATTTCAGTACATCTAACTTATTTACATAAAAATTATGGAGCTTAGAAGATAAAATTAAGATTAAAACTAAAATACAAGAATTTTGTGTGGTGTACTATAAAAGTGACCCTATACTGTCTATGCGTGCAGGTTATGTTTGTGTTAACATGTTTTATTTTGAAGACGGGATAATAAAGGACTGAAAAAAATCGGTCTGGATCATAAGTGGGAGGGGGGGGTGCACGGAAAGTGATTTCAGCCCATGGCCTATTGGTTGGGTTCTATGGCTCCAAACAAAGAGCTGCCGAGAGGGCCCCCATATAGTGGATAAGGCACGAAGCTATACTGTGGCAGAAACGACCGACATACAAAGTGATTTTCAAATTTTAATGAACGCAAAAAAATAAATGACAGCTATGTGATTCGAGTGTGTACTATAACATTCGGCACCATTTGAAATCAATCATTACACAGTTTATGCTTCTTAGTAATAAGATTTTTATTATTTCAATTAATCATAACCAACAATGCTAAATGTGCAATTAAACGTGTAAAACCGAAAGTCATATACATGGCATGTATCATGTCACAACTACATCAATTTGGATAATATAAACAAAAACAAATAGAATATAAATCCTTTGGACTGAGGTTTTAAAAAACAAAAATTCTATTTAGATGATCGAAAATAAATATAATTATATAAGAATAGGAAAATATGCAACTTTTCCTGTAATTCAGAGAATATTTGTTGGAAAGATTTTTGCAGTTTAGAGTCGCATTAACACACCTTTTTTTAACAATGTTCTAAAACAACTAATATAAGTTTTGGGTACCCATAAACGGGTTTGAGAACAGTTAAATTTTTGTTTGTTGACGATCTCGCATCAATGGATCAGAGGGGAAAAGACATGGTTGTAGCGTTGCTCAGCAATTAGCAATGAATTTGTAAATATTTTGTCTCATTTGCATTTACTCAATATCCCTGCATTGTTAATTTAAGCCCATCGCTAGCTTTTGCTAGTGCCTGTACCAAGACCGGTCAACCCGATTCCTAATGTTGTTTACATTTGTCTTTTGTCTTTCTATAGATGTTTGTCTTCTGTAGTTTCCAAGTGAATCATGATATGATTAATGCAACATTATCATATACAACACACATTTTGCGTGTCCTGATTATTTTTTTACAAGCATGGACAAAAAAATTTAGAGTAAATTTGTTGGATTAGGGGGTAAGTTTTATGGATGTTAGTAGTTTATATTACTTCACAGTTGCCATAATTTGTACACGTTGTAAAGACGATATTATATTCTTTCATTTTACACCCACTGTTAATGAATTTGAGCTACTTATAGATAAAAACTATGTCGAAAACGAAAATATTGAAAGATCTGTTTCATATGTATACATATGTATTTGAAAGTGATAATATTATGTTTAATAGGCAATATATAGTAAGTGTCCTTAAATATTAAACAGATTGACGTGCGAGCCTCTGGCGCGCATTTCAATCCGTTTCGTGCCGATTCCAAATAAATTTGATATCTTAAGACACTGATTATGTATCATTTTTATCCTCCCATACATATAACAACTTAATTTCATTTCATTTAATCAAAAAATGATGATTTTTTTTTTTTTGGGGGGGGGGGGGGGNCTTTTAGCAGGGTATGAATGCCCTTTATCGTTAAAGCCCCTCTTACACTACACCGTATAACGCAAACGAACGCCGAACGTATAAAAATAAATTATATCCGTTCGTCTCCGTTCATAGACGTTTGTCATTCGTTCTTTGTCCGGTGAATACGGTACAAGGACGGTGATGTCCGTTTTGTACGGTGAAAAATTTTGAACATGTTCAAAACTTGGAACGGACATATACCGCACAAAATCTCCGGTGAATGTACAGTAGGTTTATGTTTTGTTCGGTGCTTATACGTTGCATAAACGTTATTCATTCTTTACATGTCCGTCTTGCATCCGTTCTTGTACGGTAGATTAAATTGGTGAAACGGACTTTTACCGAAGAGATAACGGATAAACCGTTCGAAATCCGGACTTACAGCGGAAACCAACCGGCCGAGCACCGAATAAAATGAATTTATAAATTGTAAATGTTGAGCAATAACCAAAATTAAATGTAATAAACAAAAAAAGAATCATAAAAGGAGATAATTAGTACAAAATATAAAATATAAAAAAAAAATAATATTAATAAAGAAAAACAATTAAAAATCACAAAGAAAGGAACAGAAAGAAAGACCTATATTTTCGACCTTATGGCTTAAACTATGAGGGATTCGGACGGAAAAGCTAAATGATCGTCCTGCCGTAGTTATTTTATTAAGTAATTGCTAGATTCAGTTCGGTGCGGGTTCGGTTAGCCAGGACTGTACTGTAGAACTCCGGTTTTTGTGCGCTTTCATTGTTTTTCGTGAACGAACAAAAATATTCACGACCGTACAAAAATGATTTTCATCCGTTCCTCTTACGTTTGTGTTATACGGTGTAGTGTAAGAGCAGCTTAAATACCGGAAGTGGATGAGGCTTAAATCGATATCCTGCATAGTGTTCAAGATACAGCTATGCATGATACACCAAGGCAATATACGTACTGTAGGGCTTTATCTGTATAGTAAAGGCTTGAGAAAGAACACAAAGAGACTAAAAACAACTGTAAGAATTATGAAGGGAAATGCAAAATGGGATTCATAAAAATGAAAAAAAAATCCTTAAACAAAAAAGAATTTAAAGGGTAGGATAAGGTTTTTTTTTCAATTTTAAAATGTATTGGGTATATAAATGGTACTTATTTGGAATATCTGTTAAGCTTATACAATATACTATCAATTATACCATTTTTCAAAACTGAGAGGTACAAACCAACACTTTGAAGCAATTAAAAGAAAAACTTTTATCAAAAAACGAAATTTTCATAAATTTCGTTGGGTCAGTTTAATAAGGGGACCTGTCTTAACATTTAGTACAGGTTATGCTCATATTAACATGTTTTATTTTGAAGTAGGGATGTGTGCGGACTTAAGAATGTGGAAGGGCTTGTGACGTACTTTATTAATTGAAGTAAAAGAGACCAGATAGTGTTTTATATCCCCAAAACACATAAAACAGCTACGGATATCTTAGTGTTGTATAAGATATATAAAGACGAATACACTCCTCACGGCTCCAATCTCCAGCCAAGGAAAAGTGTACAAAAAATAAAAAAAAGGAAATGAACGAAATCCATTATTTGCATAGAAAATGAGAGGTTATGAAGTTAATGAGACAGAGTATAGAAATACATGGTAGAACCAAGCAATGTAACGTCGTTTTTGTTGTTCTTCATCTTGAAGTCATGATGCTTTCAACAATAAACTTTGCTCATACCACATAGTTAAAAATATCATTAGCAACAGTTTTAGCTAAATAATCGCGAGATGTCGAACAACGCTACTTTATTTATATCGATGACATACGTAACGTTAAAACCTGAAGATTCAATTTGATTGGCTTTTTTGTAGTTAAAAAATGAAATGGTTCGTGCATTTGATATATTTTTATGGTTTAAGGCTGATCTTTACATTTTTCGTCAGTCAGTATGTGTCTAACGATGGGTAACGGAAATCTGAAATATTATACAGTTTTAATACTATCTACAGATTTATATTGTTTGTTTTTGTATATCATCTTCCATTTATTGCATAAATGTTCAACAGCTGCCGTTGATCAGTACGGTGTCATCCCATTGTTCCGACAATTATTATTCCGACAGCCCATTGCTCCGACAGTTTTTATTCCGACAGCCCACAGGTCCGACAGTTTAAACTCCGACAGCCCATTGATCCGACACTTTTTAATCCGACAACCCATTGTTCCGACAGCTCACAAGTCCGACAGTTATTAGTTAGACATCCCATTGGTCCGACAGTATTTAACCCCCCACTCTATTTTTTTCTTACTTAATACTTGAATATAAATTATTTCTTTTTTACTGTCTACGACCTTTCAATAGAAATTTCTGTTGAGATTCTTCAGGACATTGCTGCAATAGAACGGCAGGGTTGGAGAGCCATAAAACGGATATAACCCATTTATGAAAAGGTCTATACCTGTAAGAAGAATATGCAGTACTTTGATTTCATAGTTTAATCTTGCCCAAAAACCATGTCTAAATCATTAATTGAGGAAGTTCATGAGTCCTTATCTAATTCAGAAATAATTCATGGCAGGTATATGGTTATTGGAAATTTAACCATGGGCTGGGCCTTTATATTCGAATTTAACCCTGAGCGTTAGCGAGGGGTGAAATTTACGAATATAAGGCCAAGCCCATGGTTAAATGACAATACCCATATACCTGCCCTGAATTATTTCGATTCTAATATGACAGAAAACGCAATTTTCCATTCTGAAGCGACCTAAGAGAAGGCGGAGTTCGCGTTTCCATTGCTGTCTCTTTCTATGACGTCACAATACACAATCTGACGTTTTCAAACATATGCAAGTTTAAAATTCAAAAACAATACACACTTACTTGTCTGAATCGCATGGTAAAATTTAAAAAATATAATTTTCATTTATTTCTTTCACAAACTCTGAAAAACAAAATCGAAAACATGGCTGTTATGCGTCTCTTTTAGTCTTATTCCGATACCATTTGCGCATGTGCGAAGTATATGGTTATCGAGTATTATACTGGTTGACGATTAACTGGAGCCATGTTAGAATATCTTTTAATGTTGCCGTGCACATTTAACCAACGGCTGGGAATGAGAGAACATATTTTTTCCACTGAAGATACGTAAGTTTAAGGCCGTGGCTATTCTATCGGTTTGCAGGGAAAAAGTATATAAATATCTGTTCTTCCGTCCAAAATTTAAAAAAAATGCACCAATTAAAGATATAAATTAATAATTGCAATTGTTCTGGATATTTTTATTTTTAAATGTTTTCACAGTAATATTTTCATTCTTTTGGTCCAATGCAACTCCTGTGAAAACTGCAGAACATATCATTTGAATACTTTGCGTGATATATAGATTCCACAACAACATCAAGTAAGATACGACTTTTTCAGCTTGAGTCATGAGATACATACATTTTCTAATTTCAATGCGCAAAAATTGTACTATTCAAAGTTGAGAAACGTCGTATCTCACTAGATACAGCTGTGGAATTCTCTTATGACCTGAAGGAAATACTTGACATACAGAAAACATGGCCCTGTCTGCTGCAATCTCATGCACAGAGGTGCATAGCTCTTCCCCCGTCAGAGTTTCCCGCCCTACCGCACTGTTTCCTCCATATCGGATTTACCACGCCAACTAGCAAGGTCGCGACATTCTTTTAACACTAACGCGACAACTTTTTGCATCAGTCACCTTGTACTAGATAGTATTTTCTGCGGTATTTCAGAGAAAAATACTTGCAATGTAAATTATTTGAGAACCAAGACAAGAAACGAACAATCGAGGAACAACGGCAACATCGGAAACACCTAGAAACAAGACCACAACGTGAGTATGGGGCGGAAAAGAAAAATGAAGACACGCAAAGAAGAACATCACGGACATAATAAAGACCACGAGTGAGATCAAGTGAACCGTTAGAGTAAAAATCTCTTGCTTCTATTAAGACAACCGCCGTGTTGAACATGTCAACTCCGGTCGTTAAGTCAAATCCGGTCAAGCAAAAACATTTGCTGTATATCCCATAGCGGTCCACAAGATCATGATTTAAACCGTAAAACGTCTGTAGTGATGATTTCGAGTTATGGGTAAAACCCATCGCTGAAGTAGCCTATTCGTAAGCAACCGAGCTCTATCAAGGTAATCATCTGAATGCCAGTTAATAAAAAATAATATCGGTATTGGACGTTTTAAGTCGGGGCAGCATATCGATCTTTTTTCAGTAAGGGAGTAACCTATTTCCGTTAGAATTTTGTTAGCAGAAACTCGGGAACTGTAAAAGATTATGAAGTGTAACGACAAAATGTTTGAAAGCAACGGTGCGGTTGGTATTTTTTAAGTTGTTAACCTTAAATGCTCTGTACTCCTAATCTGCATGTCGTAGAGACCTGGGACCTTCATCGTTGAACTCAAGTGATATTTGTTACGTTTTCAAATTGTCAATAAAATATCGGCATAGGAATAACGAAGCAAAAGGATGGAGGAGAAAATTTCTAATTATATTGTACAAAAAGATGGCAATTCAGATATAACACAAAAGGACACAACATGACAAAGACTTAAAAAAATGGAACGTTACTAAACTATAGCACTAACAATGTGAACTCCACAAAACTGGGGGTATCTTGGGTTTCCTCAAGATCTACATTCATAATAAATCAATCGCTGTAGTGAATGCAATTATTTACGAACCCATTCTATAGCAGTGATGTTTATCCTTGTATTGGCTGACTATTGTTGTTGATCAAAAGACCTATGATATGTAGCTTGATCAATAAAGACCTATGTTATCTTTCCCTCTACAACTAAATTTACAAAAACAGGAAAACAGTTTCTTTTTCGTCTATCGGATTCGACTTTACCACTGGAGTTGACATGTTCAACACGTCTTATAAGAAGCAGCAGATGCTTACTCTACCGGTATACCTGATCTCACCCATGTTTCTTTTTTTATTGGGTCCTTGTTCATTTGTAGATGTGTCTTCATTTTTCTTTTTTGTCCCGTACTCAAGTGGTGTCCTTGTTTCTTAGTGCGTCTGATTTTGCCATTGTCCATGGATTGTTTGTTCTTTTGATTGACGGTTCGGTTCTCACTAACTTTATGTTTCGAAGACCAATTATGTACTTTGAAGACATTTGATATGAAACTATGACCAAATGAAATGCTTCCTATACCTATATGATATGTTACTTATATCTATGATATGTCGTTAAGACATATGATATACTTGATTTGTAATTTTTGCCTTATTTGGCGACACGATAATTGTTTTCTTTTTTCTAGCATTTGAATGTAAACTTGACTCCGAAATTCTTAAACTTCCCTGTAAACTTTCTTGAATAATTTTTGTTTCTATGCTATGAATATCGTTTCTCCAGATATGTAATGGTTGTCATATAATTTCAATCTAGCAAAAGTCTGAGAAATGTGCTTTTCACTGGAACCAACAATGTTAGAATCCACAAGCTATTTCAAGTGATTAGACAATGCTTGCTTTCTGAAGAATTTGATTGTGCACTTTAATTTATTACTTTTTTCAATAGTCAGTGCATTTTCTTTTCGCTTCTTTACTTTTAAACATAATCAGTTTTATTTTTCTTGAGATCTGATATTCAACCTCAGAAACTGACTTACTCCTGGCAATCACCCACAGAAATCTGCTTATGCTGTATTTTTTGCTTAAATACCAAATTTAAACCTGTTTTTATAGTTGCAGTTCTTAAACAACAATTATGGCTTTTAAAATAAAACGAAGAAGCTTTCATAAGACAATGAATTAAGACCTTTTTTTCTAAAACAAGACTGAAAGCTCAAATTTTTGCTTACAATCTGCACTTTTGTGCACGCTTCACACAAAAAGTACAAATGATTTTGAACTAAAACTTACACAGGGAAATTGCTATTGCTTTCGCCAAAGAATAAGCACAATTTCTTTGTAAGCAATGCTATATGAACACTAATATAGTTGAGAGATTCTCACCTTGTCATTTCTGATGCTGGTTTGTTTACATATTTTTGGTAATCACCCACAATTAAATTACTTATCTCGGGAATCACCTAAAATATTTTTCGAATAGATTCAGCCCCGTGAAGTTCCTCTTATGTTGTTAAAACGATTTTGGCATATAGTAGAATATGTCTACAAACGACAAATACTGATTGCATCTTTCTTTTAGCTCCACATTAATATTAATGCTGAACGGCAAATCGGTGTAAAATTATATATTATCTTTTCTCTGATATACTAATTGTTTTCAAGTACCAAACAGCTTTTTTGTCATTTTTCTTGAAATTTATATTACAACCATAGATGATGAATCAAAATTACCCTTTAATATGTCAAGTTTGTTCTACATATGTACATGTATTCCTAAACAGTAGATGGCACGAATGACGAAGAAGTTTACGAAGGTCAAAAGAACGGAAATAGTGTAGCCTCACCGATGTGTGATGGGGCGAGCTTTGTTTCCATATGCTAACATTGTAATTGGTTTTATACCCAAGCGCACTATTATTTTTAAAAGGGTTTTCTTCGGAAGCGTACTGGTGCTACATTAGGAAACAAAAATGATTTCGTATTTATGAGAAATTGTTTCATAATGATCAGATGTGAATATTTCATAATTATAACATAATTTTCTCGTAATCATGACATATTTCCTCTGTCATATTTATAATGTACATCAATATATTCTAGGAGCATCAATTGAAAAGTTGAACTAGACACTAACCAATAAAACTGTATTTGTAGAAAGTTCTCTTCATACATGTATTCCGTGTAAGAGCCATTTTTTTAACAGACGGGAACATAATTTCATTAAAAAAGACAATAATAAACACCCATAATGAACTTATAAAATAACCACCATAGGCCACAATCCACAAGAGAACTGCACACGAAAAACAAATGAAAGACAAAAGCCAAGCGGTAAACAGAGACTGAAACTCGGGATAGCTGCACTTTGTACCAGCACAAGCAAAAGCCAGCGATAGGGTGGGCGAGAAATTAATTTCATTCCAGCTTCAAATTATGTACCTTTCGAACATTTCAAAATACAAAATGAATGTATTCTTTGATAACAGGTTTAAGTGTATTGCCGGGTTTTCCATTTGGATGCTGTTGGACGATCGCTGACTTGTATCATGACTTGATATGAATTTATAAACTGGTCAATACGTATATTTTTAAGACAAAAACAATGTTTTTCTATATTTGCCGAGGTCCGGTACGGGACATTCGGAACTTCCAGATGTTAACGTTAGATTGACCTTTAAGTACAAAGACGCTCCGCAAGTTAATTGTCTGGAATAGAAAAGGTCATGTAAACAATCACTTGTGCAAAGCTGTGTCCTTAGCTGATTTTGGCATTACATTTAGATCATATTGGTTATTGATTCTCTATCAGTTTTTAAACATCTTTGAGTTTATTGTCTTCCAAACGTTTAGATTTTATTTGCACTGAAAAGACACAAGTTGTCGAAATGCGCATATGCAGAATTTAGATTCACAGTAACTTCCGTTTTTTAGTCATCCATTTTTGAAGAAAAGAAAACACGATATACTTTCTGAAATAAATATGTATGACAAATTTCTTGGGTACTTTTATAGTCTGCTTCATTGTAATGTTTTGCAAAATGTAGTCCTTGGTTTGGCAAGATCTGGTCCTTGTCAGAGCTAGATATGACAAATGTAGCGATTTTTGGATTTTGATACGAAATACCTTTCACATGAAAGATGCATGCACCCGTAACATGCACCGGTATTGAATTATGGCTTTGTTTTAATTTCATTTCATCAGTATATAATTCATTTCCTAGGTAAGTTGGTACTTGAAAAAAAAGGATTTTTAAAAGCCACATATATTCTCGGGGTAATACAGCTAACAAAGAACCGATAACAAGTCATCAGGTAGTATCATAGTATATAAAGTTTTCTGCCGTCATAAAATATGACCTGACGTTGATATTTCTTGACTCGTTCTTAAGTTATTGCAAACGTCGTGGGGATTGTAAAATTATGGTCTGTAGATATAATTCACAATGTCCCAAAACCTACATAGATGCAAGGTTCTTTGCACCCTTTACATAGAAACTGTAATTTTATTACCACTGGATGCCTCTGCTGGTAAACTGTTAGTACCCGATGGTATTCACAAGCCCAGTAATCATTAGTGTGGTGTTGACTCGAAAGACCAGTTGTATCTTGGAACTTGCGATAACATGTTTCAAGAAACAAAAGAAACTCTTTTTTTGGTGGTTTAAATGCTTTGTTTAAATTCAACTGGTTATTAGTTCTTCGTCAACTTTATACATCTTTCGGATTTGATATTCTATTTTTATTGAGTTTTTAATTCACTAGTATTTAAAATGCTAATCTGCAGAAACTAAATTTACAGGAACTGTCGCTATTCAAAAGTTCACAACTTTGCCAGTTTCAGGCTCCCTTACACATGAAATTGTAGACCGGAAATTTGTAGTGCAAAAATCCCAATTTATATACTGAGAGTTTCAATTTATAGGTTTAAAAGGAATGCAACACATTATCCCTAAAATTCAAAAACTGATCACAAGGTCATATCATGGGCTGTCTCATCGACAATTTTGCCCCTCCCCCTTTTCGACAAATAAAAAAAAAAAAAAAAACAGCCAAAGAAAATTTTTTTGGGGCTAAGGATATTTGTTTCTTTTCAACTTATACAGGATCTTAGCAGGGTACACATATATTAGATCAATTTCGATGAATTCTGAAAGGCTTCTAAAGCCACAGAAAATAAAAGAAAAGGACAACATATTAACAAAAGACCTGGAACTTGAGGCGTGATGTTATTATACTTAAGATACCGAAAGACCAATAAACTTTCACTGACTAGAAACAAATCGTGTATACGTTGCATAACCATAAAATATGTCAACGTGCAAGGCATTTTCATTGATAAGTTAAGTCTTTCCCGATGCGGAACTGACAGACAGACAGGCGGATAGACAGAAGGTAGGGAACTAAAATACAGAACATAAATTTCCGTCAAACCGGTGCTAGGGGTTATCTTGACTCGTCTTGATGAGGCTTGGTGATGACTTCAATAATAAAAGCTTGGGTTTGCATGTATTTCTAGAGACTTTTTGCTATGTGCATTTACTACATATTGTTTTTATTCTTTATGAATTTTATTTTTCATTTTGACGATAAAACCCGAATAAATATTTTTTGCAAAATGTAAAAGTATGTCGGAATAATGAGCTGTCGGATTAATAACTGTCGGACTAATAATTGTCGGACCAATGGGTTGTCGGAATAATGGGTTGTCGGACTTATTAACTGTCGGACCAATGGGCTGTCGGAATGAAAATTGTCGAACCAATGGGCTGTCTGACCAATAACTGTCGGATCAATGATGTGTAACCGATCAGTACAACACTCAGTAAACACAGTGTTGTTATATATCTTCAAAACAAATTTTCTGTCCTCCCACAATTTTGAAGAGAAATCAAGGGAAAAATAATACACAAAAAAATCCATCGGGGCAACTACCTTTGTTTGAAGAAAAGTAGTAGGGATGAGCCTTCTTAATCACCTGAAGACGTTTCTCTTATTTTAAACATAAAAATGTATTTATTTGCTTTGCGTAGACTGTGCCGTTTTTCCACACTGTTTTTCGAATAGACAGGGTATACTTTTTTCTAACCCGAACCCGGTAGACAGACCTCCTAAAAACAAAAGCAGATGCCAGGGACGACAAAGGAACAGATGTTATCATCCCTTTTTTACCCTGTACTCTTAAGTTGTAATCGGGGATTCCTTTAACCAATATTTAAATAAATGAATCCGGTAAGATTTGTGTTGAGGATATTATTGGTCACTGAAATGACAAACAAATTTGTCGTCTAATCTTCTTAAAGAACTCCTTTTACCGGGCCGGATGGGGATGCCGAATAGTATTTAATGCACCAAAAGGCAAACATATGAATTCAGAGCGCTCTGCATAGTAGCAATGACTTTATCAATATCAGATACAAGCATTGACAGCTGATTACAGATTGGTGGCAAGCCGCCATGTTAGAAAATTTTTCATGAAAGGAAAATAGTATTAATTGTCTCTTACAAAAAAGTTCATTACAATTAAGCGAAAAGAACTAAATATCGTTGAAACAGAAAAAATGATGATTTGATTTTTGAAGTTTTATTCATTTTAAACAATACATAGCTGATATTTTGTTTATCTATGTGACATACCTAATCTGACAGATTTCACTTCCTGTTCAATTACTTAACTGTTGTGTCAGATATCATTTACGTAACTGACTTTTCATGGAGAGCAAAATTTGAAGCCAAAACAGCTATTGATCTTTTCAAAAGGAAGAATGTTAAAAGTGTTCCAGCAACTTGCTTTAAAATAAGTAGCAAAGAAAAATTCCAATCGGAAGCACGACTGCACTTACCTTTAAAGTAAACAAATCAATAAAAGTACTTGATATCAAACAAAACTAAATATAGATTATCAATAATTATCAATATGACCGTCACAATCAAAATAAACGAATCACGCAAGCTACTGCATTGATTTTACATTGTGCAAATGCACAATACAGAGGGAAACACATAATAGTTATTAAAATGTGTTTGAAAACAACTCAGAAGTTAATTTTAGGCTAAGTTAAGCTGATTATTACTTTTCATTTTTTTTTTCAATAAGATGTTATGCAACTTAATGATTAAAGCAGATATTTATGTGTTGATAAACGCTAACGAGACACTAGTTGAAATGACTTGATGCAAAAAGGAAAACAAATCTTCAGTTTCTAATAGTATAGTAAAGTAATTGAGCACCTCTGAGTCGATTTTCTTGTAAGTGGATGCTAGGTCTTAAGTATTATCACCAACCAAGTAAGTTAGTATGTCTTTTTTTCACCCCAGAGACGGATGACTGGACAACGGATGCAAAGTGATAGCAATAGTTCACTCTGACCTTTTAGATCAGGTGATCCGAATAGGTATCATTGCTTTGCTATTTGATCGTACGGTAATTTGTTCTCTGGAAGTCTGTATGCATATTTCAGTATATGGATTTCCAAGTATTTTGATTTTACCTGCACTGAAGAGACATAAGTTGTCGAAATGCGCATATGCGGAATCCAATTTAAGAGCAACTTCGGTATTTTGTTGTTTATTTCCATTGGGCCGAGGCCTCGGCTGGTGGACTGTTATTCCCCAAGGATATTCACTAACCCAGTAGCCGGTAATTCGATGCTTGCTTGAAAACCGATTTCATCTGCAAACTTGCAATATCTGAATTTAACAAAATTATGTTCAAAACTAAGGAGTATATCCCTCTTGCATAGCTCAAATAATAGCTGACAGATGTAACAGGAAAATGGTGTGCATGGGATACAACAAACAGTCTATAAGTGTTTGCACAAGATTTACTACTTTTAATTCATCTTTAAATCATGTTTCTCTCATTTCTGGTATTTTTATACGACCACAAAAATTTCGCGGTCGTATTATGGTATGGCGCAGTGGTCGGCGTCGGCGTCGGCGTCTGTGGCCAGCATAACTTCGTTTCTAGTGGACGGATCATTATCAAATTTCAGTATGAGGTTTCTTGGCATGATGGCAAGCCCGGGTTTTAATTTCGGGTTTTGGCCCCACTCGTTTCAGAAAAAGGGGCCAAAAAGGGGTAAAATTGGGTATTTTCGTGTCTGTGGACACCATAACTTAAGTTCTAGTGAATGAATCATTTTAAAATTTTCGTATGATGTTTCTTGGCATATGCCGGAACCTTGGTTATAATTTTATGTCCCTGGCCCCGCCCGTTTTAGAGAAAGGGGCCAAAGGGGTTAAATTGGGTATTTTCACATATTTGACTGTAGAATCTTTATTGTTTATCGGATTTGGATGGGGTTTCTTCCAGTGTACTCCTTAGAATATTTCCAATCTGGGCTATGCCAACGGATTTCATGTGGCATGTACCGTTCACGAGATAAATGGGGCCCAAAAGGGGCGAATTTCAAAAATTTTATTTATTTTTTTTTATTTTAAGTATAACTTTGTTTCTAGTGGATAGATTATCATCAAATTTCAGTATGAGGTTTCTTTGGTTCCTTTGAACGGATCATTTTCAAATTTAGTATAAGGTATTTTGGCACATGCTGGAACCCGGGTTTCAATTTTATGTTCCTGGCCCCGCATGCTTCAGAGAAAGGGGTCAAAGGGGTTAAATTGGGTGTTTTCACATATTTGACTGTAGAATATTTATTATTTATCGAATTTTGATGGAGTTTCTTTCAGTGTACTCCTTAGAAAATTTCCAATCTGGAGTATGCATCGGATTTCATGTGGCATGTACCGTTCACGAGATAAATGTGGCCCAAAACTGGCAAATTTCAAAAATTTTATTTTTTTTAATTTTTAGTCTGATTTTGATGCAGTTTTTGCAATGGATTCCTTATGAAAAATTAACGTGGCGCTGCACCATCACATTTTTAGCTCACCTGGCTATGGGTAAACACATTCAAATATCTTCTCAGAAACTACCACTCCGATTATAAGCAAACTTAGTCACAATGGTCCTGAGATGGTCCCTTCCAAAAAAGGTATCCGGCAGGTCCGTACCCAATCCAAGATGGCCACCAGCGGGGAACATAGTTTTAACATTGGCCCCTAGGGAAAAGACATTCAAAGATCTTCTTCTCAGAAACTACCAATCTAATTATAACCAAACTTAGACACAATGGTCCTTAGATGGTCCCTTCCAAAAAAGGTATCCAGCAGGTCCGTACCTCATCCAAGATGGCCGCCAGCGGGAAACATAGTTTTAACATTGGACCCTAAGGGTTAACACATTCAAAGATCTTCTCAGAAACTACCAGTCCAATTATAATCAAACTTAGTCACAATGGTCCTTAGATGGTCCCTTTTAAAAAAGGTATCCGGCAGGTCCGTACCTCGTCCAAGATGGCCGCCAGCGGGGAACATAGGTTTAACATTGGACCCTATGGAAAAGACATTCAAAGATCTTCTTCTCAGAAACTACCAGTCCAATTATAACCAAACTTAGACACAATGGTCCTTAGATGGTCTCTTCCAAAAAAGGTATCTGGCAGGTCCGTACCTCATCCAAGATGGCCGCCAGCGGGGAACATAGTTTTAACATTGGACCCTATGGGTTAACACATTCAAAGATCTTTTTCTCATCTTCAGGTATCCGGCAGGTCCGTACCTAATCCAAGATGGCGGCCAGCGGGGAACATAGTTTTAACATTGGACCCTATGGAAAAGACTTTCAAAGATCTTTTTCTCAGAAACTACCAGTCAAATTATAACCAAACTTAGACACAATGGTCCTTAGATGGTCCCTTCCAAAAAAGGTATCCGACAGGTCAGTACCTTATCCAAGATGGCGGCCAGTGGGGAACATAGTTTTAACATTGGACCCTATGGAAATTATATTCAAAGATCTTCTTCTCAGAAACTACCAGTCCAATTATAACCAAACTTAATCACAATGGTCTTTAGATGGTCCTTCCTTAAAAAAGTATCCGACAGGTCAGTACCTCATCCAAGATGGCGGCCAGTGGGGAACCAAGTTTAAACATTGAACCCTATGGAAAAGACATTCAAAGATCATCTTCTCTGAAACCAGAAGTCCAATTATAACTAAACTTAATCACAATGGTTCTTAGATGGTCCTTTCCAAAAAAGATATCTGGCAGGTCTGTATTTCATCCAAGATGGCTACCAGCGGGAACATGGTTTAAACATTGGACCCTATGGAATACACATTCGAAGATCTTCTCAGAAACTACTAGTCCAATTAGAACCAAACTAAGCCACAATGGTCCTAAGGTGGTCCCGATTGGCCCTATTGATTTTAAGGGGAACCTCTGCCCAAATTTTTGAATTTTTATTTGAATTGTGGTCTGAATGTTTCAATTTCAGCATTATGTATTACCTTGATTATAAGGGGAACCCCTGCCCAATTTTTCTTTTGAATGGTGTTCTGTTATGGGTGGTAATGGATGGTGGATCTTTCAGTTACCATGGAAACCAAACAAGAATACTGTAATTTTAGAAAAAAAGTATTCTGCTAAATTTTATGTTTTGTTTTTCCAATTGGAAATGCCTTTTATCTATGTCAGCCATGGTCCAGGTGAGCGATACAGGCTCTTGACAGCCTCTTGTTGATAACGTTTCTTTCCAAGCTATGAGGGGCCCAATTAGACCAAAATTGCTAACATGCAGATTACTTAAAAATTTTTATTTTTCATCTGATTTCAATGCGATTTTTTTACTTAGATTCCTCTCATTTTAGGCTTTCAATAGTATGTCAACAGATTTGCCTTAGCTCTTACCGTTTCCGAGCTATAAGGAGTCAAAGGTTCCAAAATTGCAATTATGAGAAATATGTGAAATCTTTATTTTTCTTCAGATTTTGATGGGATTTTTTCTTTGGATTATTCTTATTGTAAGCTTTATTTTCACAATTTTGTGTCCAGCTAATTACTGATTTTCACTTTTTTGTGTCCAGCTAATTACTGTATCAAGCTTTTTATTGTGTCCATCTAATTACTGTGTCAAACTTTTTACTGTGTTCACATTCGCTTTAAATTACACTTGTTCAAATTTCAGTGGTCAACATACTGCGGTCGTATCATGCTGCGCTCTGCGTAGCCCTTTATTTGTTTTCTTGTATTCTCATTAAAACGTAAACAATTGCATCTAGATTCATCGACAGGATTTATTCTGCTGCAAAGTGAAAAGTGTCCACTGTAATTTGGATAGATAGTTTAGAGTTTTTACAATAATTTTAGAGCATTCTGAATTATCAACATTACTTTCATCAAATGAAAATCACAAATGAACAGTCTAAAAGAAAAACAAGAGGCTCTCAACAGCCTGTATCGCTCACCTGGACCATGGCTGACACAAGTCATTTCCGATAGGGTCCATGTGCATTTACTCCATATCCTTTTATTCTCCAATAAACTATGTTCCCTGCTGGAGGACACCTTGGATTGGATGAAGACATGCCAAATGCAAATCTGAAGGGGGCCACCAAAGGACTTTTGTGATCAAGTTTATTTCTATTGGGATTAGTGGTTTCAGATACCTAATTCTTTTAATGGCATCCAATATAAACTATCTCAATGCTGGCAGCCATATTGGATGAAGTGTGGCCTCCTGCATACCTTTATTGGAGGGTACCATCAATGTACCATTGTTTTCTACTTAGACAAGTTGATTCAGAAGGGATCTTTAAACGTATTTGAATGTGTTATCTATTTCAATCCATTTAGGACCACCTTTCCAAAAATAATTTGTGCAGGGGTTTCCCTTATAATTTAGGTAATAATTATTGCCAAATTCAAAATATTACAAGCCCCTTTCAAAAGAAATTTGGGCAGGGGTTCTCCTTATTAACTAGTGTTTACATATTTCTGGAAACAAAACATAAAATTTAGCAGAATACTTTTTTTTCTAAAATTTCAGTTTTCTTGTCAAGTTTCCATGGCAACCGAAAGCTCCACCATCCATTACAACCCTTAACAGAACACCATTCCAAAAAAAAAAGAAAAAAAAAAAAACATGGGCAGGGGTTCCCCTTATAATCAAGGTAATACATTTTGCTGAAATTAAAACATTCAGCCCCCTTTTACAAATAAATTTTGGCAGGTGTTCCCTTTGTTATCTAGTTTATACATAGTGCTGAAATCACAAATAAAATGTCTAGCAGAATACTTTTTTTTCTAAAATTCAGTTCTCTGGTCTAGTTAACATTCCTTACAACCCATATCAGACCACAATTCAATTTAAAATTTGGACAGGGGTTACCATTAAGGGTCAAATGTTCAAACTATGTTCCCTGCTGGCAGCCATCTTGGATGAGGTACGACCCTGTCGGATATATATATATTTTTTTTGAATTGGACCATCTAAGAACCATTATGGCTAAGTTTTGTGTAAATTGGACTAGTAGTTTCTGAGAAGAAGATATTTGAATGTTTTTTTCCATAGTGTCCAATGTAACAACCATGATCCTCGCTGGCAGCCATCTTGGATGAGGTACAGATCTGTCTGATATCTTTTTTTGGAAAGAACCATCTAAGGACCATTGTGACTAAGTTATGTTCTAATTAAGGTGTAACACAACTAATTCGGAACCCAGTCAGGCACATATGTGAATATAGTCCTTATTTGAGACAACATAGTTCCAAGGAAGTGTTAATTGTGTCGTAGATTGAAAAAGTTGACTGGTCATTTTGAATTAAATTGCGAAAGCATTCAATTGAGATTCTTTTCAGTCCAAATTTATACCATTTCGTCGAAAAATGAAGATTTTATCAAAGTTGAAAGCGGAGGTATTTTTCCCGTGAAAAAAACAGACAGGAAGTACCTATCCCTAGGTTGTGACCTTCCGGGAACCAGTTTTTTTTTTCTCGTATTGCAGTTGATGTCGGTTCATTTTTTCACGAGAGTTTACCGAAAGATGTGTCTTTCTGATGAGACATGTGTCATTTTGTTTGAACTTTAGATACAAATTCTATGAACGCAGAAACATGTGCAATTTAACATGGGAGGCAATGGGAGACGGAATTAGTTGTGTTACACCTTAAACTAGTAGTTTCTGAGAAGATCTTTGATGTCTTTTCCCATAGGGTCCAATGTTAAACTATGTTCCCCGCTGGCGGCCATCTAGGATGAGGTACGGACCTATTGGATACTTTTTTGGAAGGAACCATCTATTGACAATTGTGACTAAGTTTCGTTCTAATTGGACTGGTAGTTTCTGAGAAGATCTTTGATGCCTTTTACCATAGGGTCCAATGTTAAAACTATGTTCCCCGCTGGCGGCAATCTTGGTTGAAGAACGGATCTGTCAGACACCTTTTTTGGAAGGAACCATATAAGGACCATTGTGACTAAGTTTGGTTCTAATTATGACCAGTAGTTTCTGAGAAGATCTTTGAATGTCTTTTCCCATAGGGTCCAATGTTAAAACTATGTTTCCGGCTGGCGGCCATCTTGGATGAGGTATATTTCTGTTGGATACCTTTTTTGGAATGAACTACCTAAAGACCATTGTGACTAAGTTTAGTTCAAATTAGACTGATAGTTTCTGAGAAGAAAATTTTTGAATGTCTTTTCCCATAGGGTCCAATATCAAAACTATGTTCCCCGCTGCGGCCATCTTGGATGAGGTACGGATCTGTTGGATACCTTTTTTGGAATGAACTACCTAAAGACCAATGTGACTAAGTTTAGTTCAAATTAGACTGATAGTTTCTGAGAAGAAAATTTTTGAATGTCTTTTCCCATAGGATCCAATATCAAAACTATGTTCCCCGCTGCGGCCATCTTGGATGAGGTACGGATCTGTTGGATACCTTTTTTGGATGGGACCACCTAAGGACCATTGTGACTAAGTTTGGATATAATTGGGCTGGTAGTTTCTGAGAAGATCTTTGAATGTCTTTCCCATAGGGTCCAATGCTATAACTATGTTCCCCGCTGGCGGCCATCTTGGATGAGGTACGGATCTGTCGGATACTTTTTTTGGATGGGACCATCTAAAGACCATTGTGACTAAATTTGGTTATGATTGGACCGGTAGTTTCTGAGAAGAAGATCTTTAATGCCTTTTCCCATAGGGTCCAATGTTAAAACTATGTTCCCCGCTGGCGGCCATCTTGGTTGAAGATCTGCAAGATACCTTTTTTGGAATGAACCATATAAGGACCATTGTGACTAAGTTTGGTTCTAATTGGACTAGTAGTTTCTGAGAAGATCTTTGACTGTCTTATTCATAGGGTCCAATGCTAAAACTATGTTCCCCGCTGGCGGCCATCTTCGATGAGGTACAGATCTGTTTATAACTTTTTCGGAAGGAACCAACTAAGGACCATTGTGACTAAGTTTAGTTCTAATTGGACTAATAGTTTCTGAGAAGATCTTTGAATGTTTTTTCCCATAGGGTCCAATGTTAGAACTTTCTTCCACGCTGGCAGCCATCTTGGATGAGGTACGGATCTGTCGGATACCTTTTTTGGAAGGAACCATCTAAGGACCATTGTGACTAAGTTTGGTTCCAATTGGACTAGTAGTTTCTGAGAAGATCTTTGAATGTCTTTTCCCATAGGGTCCAATGTTAAAACTATGTTTCCCACTGGCGGCCATCTTGGATGAGATACGGATCTGTGGGATACCTTTTTTGGATGGGACCATCTAAGGACCAGTGTGATTAAGTTTGTTTAAAATTGGGCTGGTAGTTTCTGAGAGGATCTTTAAATGTTTTTCCCATAGGGTCCAATATTAAAACTAGGTACAGATATGTCGGATATCTTTTTTGGATAGGACCATCTAAGGACCATTGTGACTAAGTTTGGTTATAATTGGGTGAGTAGTTTCCGAGCAGAAGATCTTTGAATGTCTTTCCCATAGGATCCAATGTTAGAACTATGTTCCCCGCTGGCAGACATCTTGGATGAGGTACGGATCCGTCGGATACCTATCTTGAATGGGACCATCAAAGGACCATTTTGACTAAGTTTGGTTATAATTTGGCTGGTAGTTTCTGAGAAGAAGATCTTTGAATATCTTTTCCCATAGGGTCCAATGTTAAAACTATGTTCCCCGCTGGCGGTCATCTTGGATGAGGTACGGATCTGTCGGATACCATTTTTGGAAGGAACAATCTAAGGACCATTGTGACTAAGTTTGGTTCCAATTGGCCTAATGGTTTCAGAGGAGAAGATCTTTGAATGAAAATTTTACGCCGAACGGACGGACGCCGCACGGACGACGGACGCCGGATGCCAAGTGATGGCAAAAGCTCACCCTGGCAATGAATTATCAACATAACTTTTATCCAATGAGAATCATAAATAAACACTCTATAAGCATTTATTATATAAAAAGAAGATTTACAATTTACAATTTTTAAATCATCTTTTGATAATAATTTTCTCTTTACAAGTATTTTATTTTGAATTTTGAGATCTCATTAAAACAGAATAGTTACAGCTTTTTTTCACCAACAAAATTTATTCTGCTGCAAAGTGTATAGTGTTCATTGTAATTTGTAAAGTTTTCACTTGGAAAAAAATGATGTCAAAGCATTCTGAATAATCGTCGAATGTTTTTATCCAATAGGAAAGCATGAAAAAGGTTCGGGAAAATTATCAACAATGACAGTTAATAATCTGTGAAACTATTGACCCGCAAATAGTTACAAAATAGGAAAAGGTGAAAAATAGTAATTTTATTTTAGAAATTTTAGTAGTAATGTTCATATACTGAGGTATCATAATTAAAGAATGTACCATTATTGTGTTATTTCTAACTATATAAGGTTTTATCATATTTACATGACACAACCTATTATGTTTACATCTGTTATGTTTTAATAATATAATTTAAATCACCCAGTCCCTTTTCAACAAAATATGGACCAAAATATCTGGCTTCGAGTGGCTTTCCAAGAACAGGCAGTAACTAGAAGTGTGTTTTTGATACAATAACGAATGTCTCCCCCTCAGTATCATGTTCTTGCTGTGTTACACACGTAAGTTTTATGTTGCCACCAGATGGCCATTCATTCCAGCTAGACAATATGTTGATCTAAAGCATGATGGTCAATAATTCTGTGAAGTTAAGTTGAAATCCCTTGGAAGGTGTGGGAGAATTTGCATCAAGAAACTTAATTTGGAAAAATTCTATGTCAAAAAGGGGCAACTCCCCCCCAAAAAATGGCCAATCAATCTGGCATGACAATATGCACAACTATGCTTGATGGTCAGCAATCCTGTGAAGTTTGGTTGAAACCAAGAGGAAAGATGCACGGAATTGGCGTCCACAAACTTAATTTTGCAAAATTCTAAGTCAAAAAGGGGTGTAACTCCCACAAAAATCAGCCGATCAATCTGGCGTGATGATATGCCCAAGTAGGCATGATGGTCAATAACCTTTGAAGTTAACTTGAAATCCTTTAAAAGATGTAGGAATTTGGTGTCCACAAACTAAGTTTGACAAAATTCTAAGTCAAAAAGGGGTATAACTCCCACAAAAAATTAGCCGATCAATTCGGCGAGACGATACGCACAGCTAGGCATGATGGTGAACAACCCTGAGAAGTTTGATTAAAATCTGATTTAAGATGAAGGAGAATTGGCGTCCACAAACTTTGTGACGGACGGATTGACGGACGGGCGGACTGACGGACGACAGACTGAAAAGACAAAAACTATATGTCTCCCCCTTGAGAGGGGGAAACAAAATACTAGTAATTTATCTCCATAGTCAAAATTACGTTTTACAGAATTCAAAATATATTCACAATAACTGATGTCTATTTCCAGTACATACACAAAAATGTAAGAAATGCGTAATAATCCAACAGACTACCTTCCATTTTCTGCAACCTTATAATTAGATTTATCCATAAATATATCTAGAAAGTTCTTTAACAAGACACATCTGGAAACGCCTCCATCAACTGTCATTTACATGACTAAAATAAGTATGTAAGATTGTTCCAGAAATTTTTATTCCGTGATATATTTAGAAATTTCAACATGTTGTAAGTTGTAATAACTTTGACATCTGTTTATCGTAAACAAATTACATAACTAGGCCAAACAAAGTATGTAATATTAAGTCCTTACAAAGCAAAAACAATGAATACAATGCATTTTTAGAATATTTAAAATATTTAATTACTTATAAGAACATTTTTTTTTGTTTTCAAAAAAAAAAAAAAAAAAGAAAGAAAATAATTAGAAAAAAAAGATAAATCGAATAATAAAACAATAAACTAGTTAAAAACTTATTCTTCACACCTTCATTTCCATAAAACTCTTGCTCAGAAAAAAATTATTACGAATAATTTCAGTCTATGAGTAGAGTCCAATTCTAAATAATATAATAAATAACAAATAATAATATAATAAATAATAAATAATTATATAATAAATAATAAAATAATATTCTTAGCTACTTCTAGCGATCAAGCATTAGCAATTAATGGTTGGAGAATAAGTTTCATTTTCCTCTAAATTTCTAGTACTAATGTGATATTAGTTTTTCTTTTAAATATACGAAATTCGTAGTGCTACATCTATACAAGGACAATCGATCTGCCACTAAAATGTTCTCTCTGACATCATCACAAATAATATATAGATACGTGTATGATATTTTTACGTCATTCTGTGATAATCTATTACCTTATCAGTTTTTGAACATCTTTGAGTTTATGGTCTTCTTAACGTTTATCTGCACCGAAGAGACATAATATTTTACGAGAGGATATGGAGTAAATGAAAATGAGACCATAAAACATATGTCAACGCCAACTGCAATAATTCAATGAGCTGTATGGCTATTTCGGAAATTAATTCCTCATCAGCAGCACTAGAACCCAAAACAAAGGAAATTCATAATTTCAAAACATTGTTATCAATAATCAAAATAATAAATTAATAATAAGTTGTCGAAATACGCATATGCAGAAAATAAATTAACAGTAACTTCGATATTTACTTATTTGTGACTATAGAGGATAATGTTATAGGAATTAAAACAGCAAGCAGTAAGACGAAAAATTAAAAAATATCAGATATGGTGCCGTTTCCAAGAAAACTGTTTCAATTGTATAAATAATGGATTCGCCGAAAGCCGTTATTGACAAGGAAGTAAATACGATATCCTAATTAAATTG
Source organism: Modiolus philippinarum (assembly GCA_002080025.1). Lineage (NCBI taxonomy): Eukaryota > Metazoa > Mollusca > Bivalvia > Mytilida > Modiolidae > Modiolus > Modiolus philippinarum. The sequence continues at coordinate 82,445 of MJUU01071173.1, forward strand.
AAACTTTTACCGTATATCAATACTATAAAAATGATATAAAATTATCCCCCAAAACAAATAAATACAATTTTTTACAGGTCTGTAGACATTAAAACAAGATGGAGCTGATAAATTTTGTATTGTGCTCATTCTTTATGATTTCGCACGTTGATTCAACCAGAAAATGTCAATCAAGATTAGGTGAGCAAAAATACTTAATAATTTGTAATATTTTCGTTTCTGTATATTTGTCAATTGAACCATGTGCAAGTTTTGGGGTCATTCAATTAAGTGAACTATCTTTTTAAAGAGCATATTTCACAAAGGTTATCATTTGGTTACTTCCACAAGATGATGAATATGGCAGCGTCCAATCAAGCAAAAGATTTTTTTCCCCAAATAGTCAATTCACCAATCAAAATGGAGCTTGTGAAGTCATTCACAAAGAAAAGTAACTATATACCGGACAAACTCAGCTATTTCAAACGTAAACTAACCTAATGTAATTGCCATGCTATTTCATCGCTGCAAATAACGGATTTTAGGTGTAGTGTTCTTGTTTATTAAAAAACCAATTAAAACCAACAAATCACAGATCTTGATATCTAATTAACGTCCTTATATAAGCAATGAAAAAATACGGATAAAATGCAAATGAGACAATAGGCCATGGGCTAAAATCACTTTCCGTGCACCCCCCCCCCCCCCCCNCCCCCCACTTCCCATCTAGACCGATTTTTTTCAGTCCTCCTATATCCCCTCTTCAAAATAAAACATGTTAACACGAAAATAACCTGCACGCATAGACAGTATAGGTCCACTTTTATAGTACACCACGAAAAATTCTAGTATTTTCGTTTTAACCTAAGTTTCATCTTTTAAGCTCTATAACTTTTTACAGATAAGTAATATGTACTGCAATTTGGTACCAAATAAAAGCTAAATAAATATCCTTTACAATGAACACAAGTTTGGGTACTTTACGCCATTTTGATGACCTGGGGATACAAAAAATCTACCCCTAGCCCTGCAAAACATAGCGAAAATGACAATTTTAGGCTGTCAATTCCTTTCAAATAAACAACCGTCGTCATTTGATCTAGTTTTTATACCTAACGTATCAGTTGTAATACAATGTTGGAAAATAAAACCATTAAAGTCCATAAAATTTTGATTTTCAGTATAAAATTTTTGAAAAATGGGAATTTTCAGAATTTTAGATTTTTTCACAATTTCGACTTTCTGACTTTATGGTCGTGAAAATCTGAATATATATTTAATAATTGCCAATGTAATAATGATTCATGATATGTAAGCAACAAATCCTGTGCAAACAATTTAGTTTCAGACGTATTGTGGGTTCAGAAATGTCAAAATTATCACCCCTCCCCCTAAAAATTAAAGGAAAATATGAAATATTCAGGCTCTAAATGATTAAAGAATAATGTTTTATTGGAATTCTGGTGTGTATTTCACTGAAACTGACATGCAAAAGATCATTTAAGGAGATTTAAACTTTTTAAGAGGTCTCTTTTTGACTCTTCTGCTCGAAATTGTATGCAAAATGGGAATTTTCCGTTTTTCAGAATTTCTGCTGTTTTGACTTTGAGATGCAAATACTTCATGAAATTGATATATAGCTTGAAAAAAATTGATTAGATATCCTTTCATTATATCTAAATCATAAAAAAATATATTTTTAAGCATTTTAGAATAACTACAGTCTAATAAATTACAAACATATAACCGCTTACCACAAATATTCAACACAATTTATTTCATTTTTTTCAGCTTGAACAGCTTAAACAATGTATAAAGGTCCAATAACATATCATTTCAAACACCAAAATACACAGACACTCCCATATACCACAAATAAGATCATGTATGTTGTTTATTGGCAGTAATACAACAATGTAACTTTGAATTTTGTAAAATTCCGAAATGCTGAAAAATCCAATTTTTCACGAAAATCTCCCAAAATATACAATTTTACCCATATTTTGGCGTCAAAATTGCATATTGCAATATATAAAATGCATTTTTTTAACAAGAAAGTAAAATATTGGTATGTTTTGTACATATAAATGTACAGACATAAATTTTCTGTGGATTTTTAAGCATCGTTTTCTTGCGGTAGGGGAAGATTTCCGCTATTTAAAGTCACAATGAAGACTCCTTGTTCTTCTTTACATTGTTTTTAGATAACTTATATATCGGCTGGAACAATGAATTGGCATATTTGCATATAAATCCTCCAGATTTGCAACATATAACTATTTAAAAGTGAATTTTGGACAAATCTGAAATGCTGAAAATTCCAATTTTTCATCAATTCTGTACAAAATATTGAGTTTAATCTGACAAGTTGGACTTAAAATGACAAATCTTGATAGAAATTATGCAACATTATTATATGCAATGCAGATTTTGTGTGTTTTTGGTTATTTTTATGTGAATATAGTAAAAAAATGACTATTTTAGGGAAAATTTGTTTGGGTAGGGGTAAGTTTTTTTGGTATTTAGAGTCACATTTAACACTCCTTGTTTTTCTAAACAGTGTTTTAAGACAACTCATGTATCGCTTAGAACAATTAAATTGCATATTTGCAGATGAATCCTCCAGATTTGCCATATATTACGATTTAACAACGCAATTTGGAGAAAACTGAAATGTTGAAAATTCCCATTTTTTATCAGTTTGGGCCAAATATTTAGTTTAAGTTTACAAATGGCTGTAAAAATACCAGATAATGATGTAATTCATGCAACATTGTCATATATAACACACATTTTGCGTGTTCTGGTTATTTTTATGCGAACATAGACAAAAAATTGACAATTTTAGGGAAAATTTGTTGGGGTAGGGCTAAGATTTTCTGTATTTTGAGTCACTTCAAACACTTCTTGTTTTTCTGAACAATGTTTTCAGACATCTGATGTATCGCTTAGAACAATTAATTGGCATATCTGCAGATATAACCTCCAGGCATATATAACGATTTAATAGTGAAATTTGGGCAAATCTGAAATGTTGAAAATTCCCATTTTTCATCAATTTCAGGCAAAATATTGGGTTTAAGTCAACAAATGGCTGTTAATATACGAATTCATGGTATTATTAATGAAACGTTGTCATATACAATACACATTTTGCGTGTTTGAGTTAATTTGTTGCGAACATGGACAAAAAATTGACAATTTTAAGGAAAATTTGTTGGGGTAGGGGTAAGATTTTCGGTATTTTGAGTCACATCAAACACTTCTTGTTTTTCTTAACAATGTTTTCAGACATTTAATGTATCGCTTGGAACAATAAATTGGCTAATCTGCAGATATGTCCTCCAAATTTGGCATATATAACGATTTAACAGTGCAATTTGGGCAAATCTGAAATGTTGAAAATTCCCATTTTTCATCAATTTCAGGCCAAATATTGAGTTTATGTTAACAAATGGCTGTTAAAATACCAAATCATGATGTAATTCATCAAACATTGTCATATACAACACAGATTTTTCGTGTTCTGGGTATTTTTATGCGAACATAGACAAAAAATGACAATTTTACAGTAAATTTGTTGGGGAAGGGGTAAGATTTATTGATGTATGATGCTTATATTACATAAGAATGGCCATTATTTGTAATAGTTGTAAAGCGAATATAATAAGCTTTCATTTGATACCCATTTTAAATAATATTTGTTTACTAAAACGTAATATTGGTCAAAAGAATGACAAAACTTAGTCAAAATCGGAAATATTCAACGATCCATTTATTTTGTCTAGTTGAAAATAAAACTTTTGTCATTAAAAATATGTTAACATGTTTTATATTCAAGAAAATAGATTGAAAAACAAAAAAGAATTTTCAAAATTGGGAATCGGGATGCACTTCGGATTCTTCAGACCATCAAACTTACGCAATTTCAATGAAAATATCTAAATTTTCCGCAATATTTCATAGGGGTAGGGGTACGTTTAATGGCGCTATGGAACGGATTGGGCATATAAATTATAAAAACTTGAGTTCTTTGTAAAGCTCATACAATAGGCAATCACTTCATACACCGTTTTTATGACTGGGAAGCATTTGGTCAACATTTTGAAGCAACTGAAAGAAGAACTTGGACAAAAAACGAAATTTTCCAAAATTTCGGAAGGTGGGTCTAAAAATGGGCCCTGTTCCACCAGTGCGTGCAGGCTATGCTCGTGTTAACATGTTTTATTTTGAAGAGGGGATGTATGCGGACTTAAAAAATGGGTGGGGTTGGGAAGTGGGGGTGCAAGGGAGGGGGGGAAGGGTTATTCCAGCCCATGGACTACAACGTCTTCACAAATAAATGGAAAAAACAAGGAATGGATTAACGCTTTTATTGTTGCTCTTAATCTTGAAGTCATCATAAGACCTTCAACAACGAGTCATATCTTTCCATTTGATTACACCTTTAAATGAATGACACGATCTTAATTTCGAATAACTGATAAAAAATGGACGATTATTTTGATTGAAAATGATCGTTTCAATGTCATTTGAAGACATAAAAGAAACGCCATAAAAAATAAACCAGTCAAATATACAAAATGGCATAAGTCACGTGTAAATTGTAGTGTTATTTGATTTTAGATTTTAGAATTTTCCTACGTTTCTCCAAATCAAAATCGAAAAGATGTTAAGTAAGAGTTTCTGAATATGAAATAAATCAAAAGGTCCTAGACATTTAATGACAATACTATACACAAAAAGTATGACAAATGTTTTCTTTTTTTTATTTCGCTTAAAAACCGTCGCATTAAAGTAAAAATTTGAAAATATTGCAAATTGTCAAATAAAATCGGTTTTCGGACAAGCACCGAAGTGCTGACTACTATATTGTTAAGTACGATCAAGGACTAATTGTCCACCGGCATAGGTATTGGTTCAGTGGTTAGAATTAACAAAATAGCAGTTATCCGTGTTACTGTGATTTCAGTTTCTGCAGATGGCCACATTGTTAATTTATTTCCCTTTGGTGCAGTTAATCAACATATTTAGAAGAAATTAAAATCAAGTAACACTAATTTATCTAAATGACTTTTGAGATTCAAATTATTTATAGTGGAGGCCAAGAATGAACTGAATGCAATATCTTCAAGAATGAATAAACTCCAGAAAAAGATTTCGTCTTGGACAGGTTCGTACAAACACACTTCATTTTAATGTTTATAAATATTCTAAGGGACAAGTTGGCCATAACTAAGCATAATATAAACTAATTTGGTAATTTATAATTGTTGCAATATTGGAACAGTAAAAAAGGAAACGCGTACAATGACTATAAATTTTAAAATCAAGCCCTCAGAGAAATCAACAAAATACTTTGACCAATATTTGAAAAAAGAAAATGTTTAAACAATTTGTATCAGTTATTCATTGTCGAGTTGGCTGCATGTAAATCAACAGTTTAACTCAAAAATTTTAAATTTAATTATAAGCTAAAATACATTACAATATTATTATGTGTATTTGTTTTTTGTTGAAATGCCGAGAACTTGATCTTACTTTTTGTCAAGTATCAGATGAGGCATAGGAATCGAAAAATAACAATTTTTCTTCTTGTCGTTGTCTTGGATGACATACAATTAATTGAAACAAAAGCAAAACCCAAGCAGAAATGGGACAGAAATAGCATTTCTCGAGAACTTTAGGCAGTCATCTCAAATTATTTGCTTGATTTACATTTATAAACTTGATCGGACGTTTAATAAATTTGTTACAGTACCCAATATTATTTTCCATTTTCATTCCATTATAACTTCTTAATATAACCGTTAACTCTTATTTTTCTGATTTTGATTTTTTTTATAATGTTGCTCTACCATTTGAATTTTAAAACATGGAATACATGTAAAGTTTTCAAATTTATTGAGTTATTGTTCACTGTAAAAGAATACAGTACACCTACTTGGAACAAGTAGTCTGTTGGTGTCGATGTTCTTATGGATTTTAAATAACAATATTTATTCCTTAAGGTGTGTCCGTGGATTTTTTTCCGTCATTTGTGTCAAAATTTCGTTCATTTTGGTTTCATAAATTATTCAAGTTAACAATATAATTATAAAATGTAAAGAAAATTCGAAGATTTATGATCGCTTTGTTCCTAATTCTTTTTACAAAATTTCCAGTCTTCTCTTGTATCCTCTACACCTTTTTCTAGTTTTCTGTCCCGGTTGCCCCTAGAAGAAGACTGTACTGGCCGAAACGTTGGGCACACTTTCCTTTCAACCCGTTTTGGATATTTTAGCTGTTTTTTAGCTGTATACTTTGTTTAATTTTACTTTTTATTGTGGCCTACCTTACCATTTTTATTTTGCTGTTCAGATAATAAATTTTTGAAATATGTCACGTATAAAACTGAATCTATTCAACGTAACAGCATTATATCATATTTGTATTTCTGACTGCAAATTTTCTTTGAAATTGAAAGAGCAATTGCTTCAGAGTATTTTAAGAACAAGTGTATTGCAAATCACAGAAAAATCGTTTTTTCATGCTCCTCGCTTTGTTTGCCTCCTGTCCTTAACGACACAGTATTTTTTAAGGATGTAGTAAGGTGAGATTTTTGATATTCGTATAAGCCATTCTGAATGCGCGGGTTTTGTACATTATTCCTATGTAATCACTCCCAATTTCCTTTTAATTAAATGCTTCAGTAGCTTATTTAAGAAGAGTAAGCAAGGTTTCATTTGATTATAGATTTTCATTCTTTGTCCAAGTGACCATTAATGTCTCCATGTTATACCAAGATACAAAAATAGGGATTTTTACTGCCATTTTTGAAATGTGAAATATCTTGAAAATAAGGCCCATTACCTATCATTTAGCTGAATTGTTTCTTTACCAATATTATTTCCATTTAATGCATCATCTGAAAATCGTAGATTTTCTTAATGTCACTGCCAAACACCCTTAAATCCATTTCCTTATTGCCCATTTTTTTTCAGTATAATATTCCAACAACCGATTGGCAAACCTCTTTATAACGCTAAGCATGGCTAAGTAAATTGTGGAAATATAAGATTGTACTTCATATATAATGTGAATACTCTCTTGAATGTCTCTCCAAGATATTGCAAGTTATGCATGTTCCATATCAAACCATTAAATTCATTTTTTTTTTTTACATTTTTAGGTAACAAACCCGATACGTCAAGAATGATAGCATTTACTGCTATACTTTCACATCACGTAGCTTTGGGCAATAAGCAAACGATTAAGTATGACAAAGTCATCACAAACGTTGGAAATGCCTACAACCGCAAAAACTGGAATTTTTACCGTCCCTTTATCAGGTGTTTATACACTCTCTGTTAGTATGATGGGACATCCTAATAATGGAATTCACCTACAGCTTGTTTTAAACGGCAAAGAATTGGTTATTTTGTGGACACAATCAAACCGCTTTGAACTTTCATCACAGACAATAAACGTGGAACTGGTAAAAAATCAGAAGTTATGGGTACAGAACGCACAAGGCACCGTGGCATCACTCTGGGGATCATTAGCCTTCAATGTGTTCTCTGCAGCTTTGCTATACGAATCCTGAAAAATAACAGAAAAAAATAAAAAATAAACTATTACTTTTTCAAACTGTACTTGTTATGATATCATTCGTAGTTTGTTGTTTCGTTTTGTTTAATTTGTTTTGTATTTTTTGTTATGTTTTGTTTTGTTTCTTGTTTTCCTTTGTTTTGATTGTGGTGTGTTTTTTTATTATTTGTATTCTTTTTATTGTTTTGTTGTCTTTATTTCTTTTGTTTTGTTTTTTCTTTTGGTTTTGTTTGTTTTTTGTTTTGTGTTGTTTTCGATTTTGTTTTTGTTTTGTCTTTGTTTTTATTTTTGTTTTGTTATGTTTTGTTTTTGTTTTGTTTTTTTTTTTTTGGGAGGGAGGGGGTTAATGGCTTTTGCACTGTTTGTTTGTTATTGATTTGTTTGTTAGTTCCCTGCGTAGAAATTCAAATTTCCCTCTAAATTGCCATACGTTTTCTAAGGATGTTTTCAAAATAATATACTTACTTTTTACATCACGTTTATCACACTTTCAAGACGTTTGGTATTAATGCAGATGATGAAAGCAATTACCTCCCTTACATTTACTTCGTACTTAGGCTTCAGAAGAATCAGTAGAAAAGTGAGCAATGTCGTTCAGTACTTCAAGCCCCCTTTTTTACATTCTTGACTAAATTTACAGAGGGCCTAATAGTTGCTGTGAGTAAGCCTTCTTCACAAGAGATAGAAATAAAATGTGGATTCTATCCTTAAACAGATCAATATTGCAATAACAATTTGATTTATCAATTTAAAAATGAAGGGATATGGAGTAAATGCAAATGAGACAAAGTCTCTACAAAACATGGTAATAATAAGCAATGGAGCAACGCTTTTATTGTTGTTCTTCATCTTGAAGTCACCATGAGGCCTTGAACAATGAGTTTTACTCATACCTCATAGCAAGTTCAAGACGGCCCCTAGCACCGGTTTGAGCGGAATTCATTGCTAATTGCCCTAATGATCCATGGATGCGGGATCGTCAACAAACATAAACTTAACTGGCAAAGTGTTCTTACAATCGATATCATCCATTTCCCGATAAAAAGACGAGAGAAGACGATAACAACATTGAAAAAACCACAGGGCACAAAACGGGCCAATTGTAAGAAAACTTGGCATTTTAAAATCATGAGATGTGGGTACAATAAACAGGTGGTCAGAATAAGAATTTTAGATTACAAAAAATAAAAAGCCAAAATGTGAAAATCTGATAGCGTGATAACGTATCCATATGAGAGATTCTCTCAAGAACTAGTACACCATAACTGAAATGTATATAGAGCGTATATCTTTTAACAACTATTTAATACGATCAACTGGAGACAGTAATTTCTGATCTTATACAGCAATGTTTCTGCACTAAAAATTTAAAAAAACAGAGATACACCCTTTATAGAGCATACATCTCTCTCACGGGGAATCTTTTTACGGACTCCACACTGCAGGAGAGACAAACTCCAGTCTAAAATTAACAATGAAGGGATATGGAGTAAAGGCAAATGAGACAAAGTCTAATAAGAGATAGAAATAAAATGTGGATTCTATTTTTTAAACAGATCAATATTTCAATAACAATTTGATTTTTCAATTTAACAATGAAGGGATATGGAGTAAATGCAAATGAGGCGAATTCTCTACAAATATATGGTAATAATAAGCAATGGAACAACGCTTTTATTGTTGTTCTTCATCTTGAAGTCACCGTGACGCCTTCAACAGTGAGTGTTACTCATACCTCATAGCAAGTTCAAGACGGCCCCTAGATAGCACCGGTTTGAGCGGAATTCATTGCTAATTATCGAGCAACATCCATGCCTTTTTACCTAATGATCCATGGATGCTGGATCGTCAACAAACATAAACTTAACTGTCAAAGTGTTCTTACAATCGCTGTCATCCATTGCCCGACAAAAAGACAAGAGAAGACGATACTGTGAATTCATTTAATTTCGTGGGTACTAATTTTAGTGGTTAGAGAAAAAAAGACATTTCGTGGTGTACATAAATTCGTGGATTGCCACATGTTCCAAAAACATTTTTTTTTAATTTGAATTAATAAAAATAAAAATTATAAAATTCATGTCTTTAGTACCTATTTGGTGTCAAAACACCAAAATTTAGAACTGTACCTGTAATTAAAGTGTCACCTGTAATTAACAGTGCATAGTAATGTGTAGATATTATGTAATTAGGTAATCATCTGACATTTATACCTTACTCCATTCGTTATTCAATAGACACCTGTATTGATTGCAAAATAAATATGCCCTTTTCAGTAGAACATAATTAGAATTATACAAGTTTAATTGATAAAATCTTTTCAAAACTAAATTCAGATGGTTCTTGTTCAAATTTCTAAACTGGAAATCAACACTTTAGCGTAATTGAAAAACAAAACAGGAAACCAGTAACTGCTAGTATGTAAACTAGGAAACACTTGAAAATAAAGCATTTAAACTTATATTGCTGCTATTTATGTTTCAAGAGAATATATATCTACCCCTTTTTGGATATATCAGGTTGTGTTGGACATAGGTACAAGTGCAAGGTTTATGGCCTTCGTTGATCAGGTCCTTCATTATGTTCATTTACTTGTGTTTGAAGCTTGCACAAGAAATTCATATTTCGTTGAGTATTTGAATTCGTGGTTTGGGGGCACCCACGAAATCCACGAAAATTGGTACCCCACGAATTAAAATGAGTAAGATTTTAACCTCCCCATTATGTTCCATGAACTTTCCTTTTTAAGCAGAAACATATCGACATCTCAAGTGTTTAGAGTGCACATTCGTTACTATCAAACATGTAGTTTGTTCAGTAATTTTTAACAGAGCAAAAACACCTTCTTGAAAGATAAAGGGGTCTGTTCGGACTTTGTTACATTCTTTCCTTATGTCAATTAACATGACATCATTGAAGGGTATGATATCACCGTTACTGAAAAAAAGAAGAGAGCACACACCTCAAGCACGAAGAATCTTGCTACGGACTTCACGAATGACAAAATTCTGTCGTAAATGAACAGATGAAAGGATATGATAAAAATTTTCAAGGAATAAAATCACTGCAATTCATGGCAAGATTAAGCAAATACCACATCGCTCCGACTTGAGAATATAATGGGCATACACTGAAATCTTGCAGTTAGAACAAGACGGCTGTTGCATCGTTTTTAGCGAATTTGAGCCAAAAGTCGAACAATGCTTTATCTTTGTATCTTGTATTTTTGGCATGGATGCGGTATCATTAACAAACATATAATATCGGACTAGGTATTTTTACAGACACTGTCATGTATAACCCAACAAAGAAGAACATATTGATGACCAGAACGCACCGATCGAGTTTTGCAACTATAATCGGGAACATACATGTAACTTATGGCGGCTTTGAGTTATTATTCTCCCCTTTGGGTCGTTGTCTCCTTGTGACACTCCCCGTTTCCCTTCTTTATTTCTATATAAACGGTCAGAATACTAGATTGCATTTTTTGGGGGAGAAAATATAAAGTCCAAACGTTTAATGTTTGATAGTGAATTTATATAAGAAATTCTGACCAGAACGAGTACACAGTAACTGACGAAATAAAAAGACCTCAAGCACAAGGATTTTTTATGGACTTTCTAATGCACTTTATACTATTTATCTCCGGGGCCCGCCTAAAATGTAGGTTTTGCTTAAAACCTGAACTAAGCTATAATACAAAATAAATTCTAACAATTTTAATCTTCAACACTGCAAATAAAGCATTTGGCATGCTGTTTTTGCAGTTCAATAATATCTCCATCTCCAAAAAACCTCTTAAATATGACTACAAAAGTATAAGAAAAGCAAAAAAATGCAATATTTGGAAAAATTTGGAACCAAATCGAAGATGAGTTTGATTTTTTTTTATTTAGATAGTGCAAGTCGGTTTTTAGGCAACGCCGAAATACTGGCCACTGGGTTAGAGAATCAACATATCTTTGATTTTTGGTGTCTATATGTTATGGACATTTGTGCATATCATCAGGTGTATTAATAGAAACTACAAGTAGAAACCCGTCATGACCATGCATAGTGTTTTATAACTTGCCAGACACAATTTTTAAACGGGGCAACCCAAGGACTATTGTAAGCAAGTTTGGTTCTAATTGCCGCATTGGTTTCAGAGAAGAAGATCTTTGAATGCTTTCCGATAGGGTCCAATGTTAAAACTGCGTTCCCCGCTGGTGGCCATCTTGGATATGATACGAACTTGCCAGTCTTTTCTTTTAAAGGGGCCACTTAAGGACCATTTTGACCAGGTTTGGTTCCAATCGACCCAGTAGTTTCAGAGAAGCAGATCTTTGAATATAGTGTCCATTTTTGACAAAATCCCACTACCGGCCATCTTTGGTGGCGTGTTTACTTGCCGGACACATTTTTAAGGGGACCACCTTAGGACTATTGTGATCAAGTTTGATTCCAATTGGTCCAGCGGTTTCAGAGATGTTTGATTGAAAAATTTGCGACGGGCTCACAATGGACACAGTGATCACAAAAACTCACGATGGCAGAGCAAGGTCATCAATGAAGTTAATGCATGCTATGAAACCTAATTGCTCGTTAATAATTTAACAGAACATGACATACACATGGTAGGCAAACAAAATTCAATGCAAGACAATATACATTTATATACAAAATTTATTAAAATGTGAAATAAGTAAAGATTAAGGAAGTATTTTTGCATAAAATAGCAAAAAAATGTATAAAAACACTTTTTTGCTCTTGATTATGTAACAAATAAATATTTTTAATAATGTGATAGCAGTGAATTTCTCTATAACGTAAAAGAGAAAAAGTAAACCAAAGAAGATTTTTCCAATTACACTTCACCTCTATCTGGTACAGTTTTTGAAATAAAAAATACAAAATGCATACATTTTGAAAATTTTACGGAAAAAGGGCTGAAACTCTAAGACGGGTTTCCGATGTTTTTCTTTAAAATTGCAGGGCAGATAGACCCCGGCATTCTGAACCACTTCACCACGTGTCAGATTTTTTATCTTTGCAACGGTTTTTGAGTTATTTGCCAAAAAATGCAATTTACCCCTATGTTCTATTGTTAGTAACAGCGGCCATATTGTTTGGTCCTTGGACTAACCGAACACATTTTTTAAACTATATACCCTGGTCATGACCCAGGCCAAGTTTGGATTAAATTGACCAAGATGTTTCAGAGGAAAAGATTTTTGAAAAAAAAAACAGACGACGGACGACGGACGCTATGTGATAAAAAAGGGAAAAATTTTGTTAACTGTTTTTTTAGTTTTGTACATGTACAAAATGTCAAAATGACAAATTAAAAAGACTCATACAACCAGGGCATTTTGCATTTGGTGTGTAGATCTCTTATTACTGGGAAATGATCAAGTCACTGATTTTATTGTTAGGCAGAACATGAAGTCGAAATGTTAAAATCAGAGAAAAAACAGCATTAAACGAAGCATTATACATAAAATATACAGAGTGTTTAATAACTAAATCTGTTATTCCAAGGACAATAGATTACAAAATTTCAAGACATAAATTGAAATCTACTCTCAACTGACATGTGCTACGAAAGGCGGAAGGGGACTTCCGAGTTCCTACTTCTTACTTCTAACTTCTTACTTCTTACTTCTAACTTCTTACTTCTAACTTCGATGTTGCAATCCGGAAAGGTAGCCTCTCCGGATTGCAACATCGACTTCGGTATTTTGTTTTGTCAGTTTTGTTAGGACTGAAAGTTTCATACTTTATGACCTATCGCGAAATCAATAAAAATTTATTGATAGCTTAAATGATGTTAGACTTACTACAGGCAATAATTGAACTATAATTCAAGACGATAACAATCAATTTGGGAACAGAGAAACACTGGGAATGGAGTAATTTTGAATACCACTGGATAAAGGGGTCGAGGGGCAGGGGTTAGCCATACCTCCGGTTACCTACTTCTTAGGCGTCAAAGGTCTTGTATTTTTGTATTATCTGAGGCCTGAATAACCCCTCGTGCATGTCATCAATCTTATAAAGTTGTGGCTTTCACGTTTAAAATTCTATGAAGTCACGCATCACGCCTATTATAAAGGGGTATTTTTTCACGATTCCCGCTCCAAAAAAAAAGGCCAGGACACCTTCAAGACCCCCTTTTTTGTCTTAGATAACAACAGTTTAGGGTGTGCATTTTGAAATATCAACTTATTCAATTGACAGAAAACTTCATATACAGGAAATCGTGTTAAGTTTTACGCTAGTCCTTGGAAGATAAATTCTTGCAATCGGGAAAGATTGATTTGGTTTTTGTTCATCCGCTTTTGATACACCCCCCTTTTGTATGGTGGAACTTAGTTCATCAAGGTAAGTGTGATAAGATAGGGAGGAAAATCTTATCACCCAGTCCAGGAAATCAAGGATGTGGATGCATGGATACGTACATATTTGCTGGATTTTAACTCAGAACAGTGTCAATACATCCTTAAATCTCCCCCTTCTAGAATATTATGACTTGCAAATGTTTATTTTCATGGGATGAACGATATAGTTTAAATGATCAGAGTTTGGAGCTCATTCCCTGCTTCACATGTTGTCATATTAATATATTTCAAAATATTTCAATCTTCCAGTACTTCTTACTCCTAACTTCTTACTTCTAACTTCTTACTTCTTACTTCTAACTTCTTACTTCTTACTTCGATGTTGCAATCCGGAAAGACTAACTTCATTAATGACTAAATATGCATATGGTAAGAGTAGAAAAATGACGGACCCAAAGGGAGTTCCGGGGCTTTCGTGCAGAATTTTGGCAATTTTTTTTTAACAGGTTGGGGGAAATCCCAATTAGGCTATTATATCCCAATTGGGCTATTATATCCCAATTTGGATATATTGTTATATCCCAATTGGGATATATGACCAGTTATTTGTTAATTACATTTTTTGGGTTTAATGCCGCATTATGAAGCATAGAAATAATAAATCTATAGGGTGGGACCTTTCAATGGCCATTCTTCTGTTGTCAAAGAGATGCTGCAAAATTTCTACAGATCGATTTATGATAAAAAAAGATAGTCACTTTCATTTAGCAATAACTTGAGCTTTAAGGAGCTAGAAACCGTTCTGTGCCTATTTTCTTGAATAAATCTCTATCGACAGTCAAATTAAACAAACTGTGATAGTTTGAGAAAGAAAGTGTTTTGATTATTTAATAAATGAAGTGTGCAGAAAATATTATATAAACCTTATTTTTGATTTCTTCTAGGGTTTCCTCCCTTTGCCCATGTCTTAAAAATACTATGAATGTACATGAAACCTCAATAACTTTACATATTTTTACAAACTAAACTTCCAATTTAATCTTGAAATATTGCACAGACATCCTGTTTCTCTAGCCTTAATAATTTAGCCAGTTAGTAGTTGCTATAATCTTGAATTTTGAGAGAATCAAACGTATATTTTACATTCTTATAATGTCTCTGCTGGTGTAATGCAGCATCGTTAAGAAGATGGCGATATGTCGTTTGATGACTAAAATTACGAAGTTTCTCATGTTTAATGTTTCATTACGCGTCATTGAAATGTAAAAAATAATTCATAAAAAAACTGGTCAAATATCCCAATTGGGATATAACCATATATCCCAATTGGGATATAATAGCCCAATTGGGATAAAATGCCTAATTGGGGTTTCCCTCAACCTGTTTAAAGTTACAAATAAATATTATGGAACAATTTTTTTGAAAGCTGAATCAGGCGTTGTATACGAATAATGCAATATAATAGCTAAAATACAACCCATGGAAAGCAAAGTATGAACTTCATAAAATTTTGCTTTTAATTACCTACATGTATGGAACCAGAAAACACTTTATTAAAGGCGGGTTCTGCATCTTTCAAGCCGCAAGTTTGGTCTATGAAATGCATTTACGCTTACGTTATTGTTTCTCCTTCCAACATGTTCCAGTCAATGTATTAAGGTTTCTTTCTTTTGTCAGATATTTAATTAGGAGAGCTACAAAGCGGCACACGTAGTCCGTGTGTCCACTACAAAAACGTGAGTGGTAGGCTTTGGTATAAGGCATGTTGATAGATCACTTCAACATGTTCAAAACAATGTGTCATGTACCATGGTTGATGACATTTGACTTTGAACTTTGTCTTCAAGGCCATATTATTGTTTTCTTCATGACAAAGTCGAGCCTTGGCAATTTTTTTTGTCTTTTGGGGTAGACTTTTTATGGTGTATAAAATATATATATGTTTTTATAATATATAAAATAGATCACTTCAAGGCCAAGTGTCGTTTACATGGTTTCTGACCTTTGCAATATGCCTGTATATAACAAATATATAAAACAAGAAACCCCGTTTCGAAACATAATATGTGTTTTTGTTTCAATTTCCGTCTAAAGAACCAAGGAATCCAAAAAAGAAAAAAAAATCATATAAAGCAGCCAAACTAACGCAACATAATAAGTCTCAGGTTAGCAAAAAAAAAAAAACTTTCCTAGAAAGACCTTCCGATAGAATTAAAGGATAGGTCTCAGCTGATGCTAAGATCGGAACGTAACGAGTTAATATTCTAGTGTATAACGGTAGATCCAGGCTTCAGAAAAGGGTTCCATCTTGTTTTCAACATATTTTTATTAATTTTGCCTAAATTTATCTCCATTTTATTTTATACTAACCCCCTCCCCCCTACTCGGTCCGTCAACAGTGTATATGGCAAAACGAGGATTTCAACTTTAGCAATGCAGGTCCTTGTTCATCCTAGAGCAAGAGTTTTGAAATGGGTCAGGACACACAAGGAAATGCTTGAGAGGATTTATTGATTGACATCCCGGTGCATATTTGAACAAACCTAGCGAGTCAGATTGTAGGTGCGCCAATTAATTTACGCTATGTATATGCCATGTGTGAAGTTCATTTTGAAAAATAAAGAATATTTAATTCCCAATAATTTTTTGGGACATTTTTTCGAAAATTAAACGTGTTGCTGACCTCAGGACAGCAAGAAAATTTCATGACGGCCTATGGACAGGGTGTATGATG
Organism: Modiolus philippinarum; assembly: GCA_002080025.1. Taxonomy (NCBI): domain Eukaryota; kingdom Metazoa; phylum Mollusca; class Bivalvia; order Mytilida; family Modiolidae; genus Modiolus; species Modiolus philippinarum. The sequence goes on from MJUU01071173.1 coordinate 99,071, forward strand.
ACTGACAGACGTAACTATCTTGAAGTCGTCAGGCGGACCCCTTGTATCTTTCTGCGATAAATAACCTTTTTACTGTACATTTTGATTCCTAAAGTCCGAGGTAACTCGAATCCAGGATATTTTTTACTTAATTTTTAAGTATGAAGACTCCGTCTTAAAGTCGTCATATCCTCATAATGTACGGAAAAGTGCCGACCCCTGACGACCTAGGGACGGTTTACGTTAGTGTATTTTTATATGTAATAAGCGATGTGTTTTATTTGCATCTTGTCCAATAAAAATTACAGGTAAAGGTGTACATTAACCTTTAACACATAGATTCATTTTTAGTTCATTTAGATACATGCAGTTTCCAAGTTTTATTGATAATATTATTTTAGAGAAGAATACTGAAAGTGCCTCATACTTCTTACTTCTAACTTCTTACGTCTTACTTCGATGTTGCAATCAGGAAAGGTAGTCTTTAAGGATTGCAACACTGACTTCGGTATTAATATTGTCAATGTTCGGACTGAGGTTTCATTATAATTATTCCTTTAGTTTATGACTAATTGCAAAAGCAATAAAAAATGATTGATGGATCGAATGGCGTTTAACGTCCTAATTTCAACATTTCAGCCAAAATCCAAGACGAGAACAGATTTATCAAGACATCAGGGTGAAGGGGGAGTCAGCCTCACAACTCGTAAACCTACATATTACGGGACTGTTGCAAGGATTCTTTAACGTGAACGGTCTTGTATTTTTATTTGCATTATGTCTAATTAACATAGTGGGTAAAGGTTTGCATTTAGAAATATAAACTTGTTAAATTTTCAATAACAAATTGTAGATACAGAAAATCGTGGTCAGCTTGCATTGGCCCAAATCTATAATCCAGGAAAAGAGTACATTTTGATCATCTCCTCTGGAAACAATTAAACAATTCAAGCAAAATTACAGGAATAATCGGTATAGAAGCTGATTAACAAAAACTGCTCATTCCGTTCTGATCCAACACAAAACATACCTGCCAGCGAGGAACATAGTTTAACATTGGACCCTATTGGAAAAACATAATTTTCGTCATCTGCTCAGAACTTATGGAAGCAAATTCAACCAAACTGTACTGGAATGATGTCGTATGGATATATGGAAGTTCCTTTACAAATGTACAAGGATTGCACATTTCGTTCCGATCTGACAAAAAACATGGCCGCAAGTGCGGAACATAGTCATGCAAAGAAATCACTACACTCCTACAACCCCCCCCCCCCTTCCTGAGCAAATGTTTTGTAAGTCGGGGGGCTAACATCGATCACTAATTTTGTTATCCATGTTTTACATTTAATGAAACATACATTTACGCATACATGCACTTTTTGTTATCCTATTTTTATTCTTCTATCTGCAAAGGCATTATGTACTCCGTTCAAGGCCACATTCGGCATCTTCCATGGGTTTTCATTACCACATCGCTCTGTGTTTAAATCTAGCAAGCGTGTGCGCTCTCAAGCATCAACACTAACTCAAGACTTTTTTCCCTTAATATGTTATCATACCTTCCTACATAAACTAAACTTTACAATACAAGCTAAATCGTCTTGAAGGGGTGAAAAATAGTATAACCCAACAACTCAATCAGCCATTATTTAAGAAGGTGGCTATTGCTAAATTGAACACGATTTGCTCTATCTGAAACTTATTCAATGTTTTTTTCATAAACATTGAATAAATTTATGTTTAAAATGCATACCTTTGATTGTTATTGTGTTAGGTATAATAGGCCGTCCTGAAGAGATCTAAGCGTGGGTCGTTAAAATGCCTTTTGGGGAGCTTGAATCGTGAAAACTACTCCTAAAATAAGCGGAATTAATAGATGCAAAAAAGACAAAAAACATTCAGCGTGATACCTGATTTACAGCTTTATTAGGTGGATTATTTGTAATCAGGGTCTGTTAAGGAACCTCATAATACAATTACATCATAGCGTTTATTGCTGGAGCATAAAAACAATTACGCCCCCCCCCCCCGCGCGTTTTCCATTTTATCCAGATAGATTTTGCTTTCAAAAATCTGTTCTCGTCTTGACTTAAAGTTGAAATATGGCTAGTTGGACGTTAGACGCCATTTAAACGGTCGGTCAATTTGTCTTGCTTTTGCCAAGTCCTATTAAGCTATGATCAATATAATGAAAAGCCTCTCTTATAATTAAAGTATTGATATTATTAAATACCGGGTTGAATGTCCTTTGCCTGTCCAGGTTGCAACTTGGAAGTTAGAAGTTAGAAGTAAGAAGTAAGAAGTTAAAAGTAACAAGTAAGAAGTTACAAGTAAGAAGATAGAAGTAAGAAGTTAGAAGTAAGAAGTTAGAAGTAAGAAATGAGATCTAACAGCATGAATATATCTCTTGATATATTTCTTTCCTGTGAGCATACATGTACCTCTATTTTATTTTAGTATTAAAAATGAAATAAACTGTAGTGGAAATATATTTGCATATGCGAAAATGGAAGGATAATATTTTCCCTTAAAATTTAGACACAATTTAGTGAAACTACATTCATTTTCTTTTTTTTTCCTATCAGTTTGACAACAGTTTTAAAAGGTTCTTATTATTATTAAATTATTGAATACCTTTAAGAAGTTTTATAACAGAGATGAATATTTAATATCTAAATATGGCTTTGCTCGCAAACAGCTTATTACTGAGGGCATTTCTAATCCCCGTTTTTACGGTAATGTTGTTAAAAAATGCCAGAAACTTATTAAAAATCCAGAAAAGCTGGGACGTAACTTACATTCTTTGCGTAATAGGGGATACTGACAAGATACTCTGCTTGCATCCGTTAAATTAGCTGTGAGATTTAGTGACCTGAAAATTTTACATACTTACTGGCCTCTCACTGATACTGCCGATGTCTACTGAAATATATGATGATTCTTGACTAAATCCTGCGGGAAGTTTTGAGTTTGATTTTTCTTCCGTAGTGCGACAGTGTTCTACCAGCAGACTAGGCTCCTTTAGCTAGCCGGCAGATTAGCGGCGAGCACCCCTTGACCCATCTTTCAAAATTACGTATTGTCATATTATCTCCTTTCAAGATTGTGGTCATGGAGTTAGTAGTCTACCTGTATTGGGTTCTATTCGTATGTTTACTATACTATAGGGAAACGGGACAGATAAAGGGGAGGTTTGGGTACCCATAAACCGGTTTAACCCTACCGCTGGCTTTTGCTAGTGCCGGTACCAAGTCCGGCTGTCCCGAGTTCCTATAGTTGTTTACGTTTGTCTTTTGTCTTATTTGTGTTTTTCCTTGTATTATTTACCTAGCAGGTTGTGGCATGTAATTATAATTTTCAGCCATTGTAGGTGTTTCCTGTTGTCCCTTTTATTTCTTATACCTTGAAGTCAAAACAGCATAAGTTTTGTTAAAAAGTTCCCATATTGCATACAATTTCGACTTAAACGTTTGTCACCTTAAGTGACATTTATACAAGAAGTGGTATTAAGCACTTTTTTAAATCAATTAAGGACTGAATATTTCAAATTTTCCTTTATTTTTAGGTAGACGGGAATAATTTTGATATTTGTGATGAGTCTGAAATACTAAACTTGTTTGATTAATTATGTTGCTATACATCGCTAAACATGATGACATCGTCAATTAACAAATAGATATTCAGATATTACGATCGTAACATCAATAAATCAAAATAGTAAAAATATTGAAGATTGGGTGATCGCTTTGTCGAACATAAACAGAGCGTCACCAATGGAATATATTGCCTAGTAGGTGAACATTAGCGTAGAGCCAACAATATCAAACCTGACATGTATGCAACTGTCCTTAAACACACTAGTGCAGGTGTGAAACAACGACAGTTCCTTGAACAAAAAAAGAAAAAAACATCCATTTTCAGCTCGACTCTTTGGCATGAATGTTAAGAAACAGTCCATTTTATGATATTGATATCTAATATTTGTATTAATGTTTAATATTTGTATAGTACAGAACACTAATGTTTTATTTTCGTTTTTGATAAAGTTCAGGTTTTGGAACGATTTTTACAGGTAATATTTGTGACACGCCATAAGGTCTGGCTTCTCTCGTCATTTCTCTCGTCATTTCACATTCTTCTCCGTATTTCAGCCCGGTAGCCTTCTAGTCAAAGGCCATACGGCCAAAGCGTTGGGCATTTTTTTTAAATTTGTATATATTTGTGTTTTTTACTTTTTAATTGTAGCCTACTATAACACTTTTTATTTTGTTCTGTGGTTAATTTGTGGCGATTGCACAACATATATTTTCATTATTTTTATAAAAAATCATCTTTAGATGTCGTAAACTCATTGGCATATTACTTCATGGATTTAAAATTTAAAATTTGCATTAAGTCTGGTTTTCCCGACTTCATAAGCGAGCGAAGCTCGCTCTTTATGGTAGAAATGTGGTAAAAATGGGCTTTTTGAAATAGCTATAGATTTCATATGACGCTGTTCAAATCTTTCGTCAAATATCGTCACCATCGAACTCTCGCGTGATAATTCTTTGATTTCGATTTCGAACTCTCGTGCCTGGCGTGAACAGGGCGTGAATTCATTGCAAAAATTTCGTCAGAGTTATGGTATATGTTTACTACTGTTTGCTTTAAAAATTATAAATGCAAATGTTATTTTTTTTTCATTTCTGTGCAATATATATTTGTCGATCATTTAAAAAATGTCATTTCAGTCAATCGCCCGGTATGTTTACTTCAGTTGTCACTTTTCACTTTATTTTTGTTCTAAATATAGCCAACTACATGAGAATTGAAACAAACGTTTAAATTGGCATGGAGCAAATTAAATCAACAAAAACTTTGTCAGGAAACGCAGATATCATGACAACGTAAATAAAAATGTCGCTTACTTAGCCCATTGAACTCACTAAAGGGGAAATTACTATAAAAGACAAAATGTCTTTCCCTTGAAATTAAGATGTCCGTTTCCTTAGGCTAATTTAAATGCCTCCTTCATCCTGTATTATGTGATATCGGCGTGTATATTTGACTGAAAACTTTCAAATTAAATGGCATTACACTTTAAAACACCATAATGCTCAAATGATTTTGAAAATTACCAATCGTCAAATGAAAACAACTTAGCGTCTGTTAGTGCTACACCGTAAATTTACACTTTTACACTTCAAGGACCGATAACTACATATAAGTGCTGTTGAGATTGCAATGCATTCTGAGGTAGTACATACTTGGTTTACCTGGTTTTAGAGACCTCGTATAGGCTATCTAGCCTCTCTGGCCCTTATAGATATTGTATTTCAATATACATGAGCTGGTGATATATATGTTGAAATTGTGAATTTTGAATAAGAGTGTAAATTTGAAATTTGAATATTTTTTCTCTGAATGGAAAAGAGATTGTTCGTGTTGTTTTTACATCACTTTCAAAGTGACGTAAAACAACACTATGAATAATAAAAAAAAATACCTGGGACTAATATATTAGTCCCAGAGGACTAATATATTAGTCCCAGAAAATACCGAAGTTACTAAATATTTCCACTGCTTTGTAATTAATCCAGGTAACACTAAATATTTTTTTGAAGAAATTCAAGTTGCACATGTCTCAAAGTTACCCCTCTTGTTATTGCATTTCTACCTCTGCTCTTTGTTTCTAGCTCACGTGGCCTAAAAAGCTAAATGTGATGTTGCAGAATATGGGGTCCGGCAAATATGTTTGTCGAAGCCAGAATATTTATTTCCGAAAATTTTGAAAAACAGAAAGGGAATAAATATTTATTTTCTTTTTACCATACTTTACGTAGAATCTGATTTATTTTCAAGTAGCTGTATGCAAGAAAATTTATTTTCAGTTTTATCCGGGACTGAATATATATTTACAAAATAAGAAAAAAATGTCAGCCCCAGTTATCCCCTAAGTTCAATATTTTATTGAAGTTTAATCTCTCATTATAATACATACAACATGTAAAACAAAATTAAAAAATAGCACAATTCTCACATTTTCTTAACAGAATTACAAGATACTATTATAAAAAAACATAAAATAAAATGTACAAACACTATTAACACTAAGGCATAAATACAATAAATAATATTATGTACAAAATAAGAAATTTCTGTAAATATTCCAAATGAAATACTATAGCAGCCTTTAGCATGTAAAAACGTTTACATTGGAAAAATCATCCGCAAACAAATACCTAAATAGGGTAAAAAGGGTAATGAAAACAATTAAATTAAACTTCTCTAACACAAGACGAAGTTCATCTTCAAAGCCAGTAATATCTTACCTTCACCTATACTTTCAGTAATTCCAGTATGGAAAGTACGATACAAATTTATGCCGAAACATGCTCCCTATATCACACAATGTTAAAAAAAACAAGCTCCATACTATAAATGACCAGGAAAGTCTTCAATTTGGCATACAATCCTTTGGATGACGGTATATGGCGGGGATGCTGTGGAACCGTAGATCTTATCATTATCATTGTGCCTTTTTATAGCCCTTTTCATAAAGTGTTGTCTTCTTTTTCTGGGTTTGAACTCTCCCATGAAATGGAGATACAAACACTCTTCGCTTCCGGTTATCACTCGTATACGGTTGGCTAACAATACCCAACTTAAACCCTTTTTAATTCTAAAAAAATTAGTGCAGTGTCACAGCAAACAATGACCTAGTAATCTAAATATAACAGTGTTATGAACTGTGTTCAGGATGAACAACGCTTGCCGTGTTTGGTTGATATAACCGGAACTGTTTCATTGTATTTAAATGCCAAAATCGAAAAGCAGACCAAAATGATTTTTGAAAAGGCCTATATATATGTGCATATCTATGGTATGAACTTACAAAAATCGACACAAATACTAGAAAAGCTAAGGTTTCATTCAGTTTATGCTGCATAAAAGTATTAACCCATGAGAATTTATGTTTTTGACCCCTAAGAAGCCCCTTATCATCCCACCCCCCTTCCCCCTTTTCAGATATTAAATGTATATGTCTTTGGTCTCAGCTTTAGCCAGTTTGACTTGACATCACTGTTCATTCGTCCGTCCATCGTAAATTTTTCATTCAAACATAAGTCCAAGATCTTCTCCAATGAAACCATTCTGGATTGGAACAAAACCTTTTCACAATGGTAACCCTTAAAAAATTGTATCCATTGCACTACCTAATCTAATATGGCCACCAAATTTAACATTTGTTTTTATACCATGGAAATCATCAGTTCATTCAAAGAATTAGGTATCTGAAATCACTGATCAAATTGGAACCAAACTTGATCACAAAAAAAATTTGGGAGATGCCTTCAAAATGTGTGTCCAGCAGAACTGCTGAAAATCCAAGATGTCCACCAGTGGGGAAAAAGACGTTTTTAATCGGACTCTAATAGGGAATTTATGCCATTATTAACTCTGAAAGTGCTGTCTACCTGTTAGCAATACAGTAATTTAAGAGTCTTTTATTTATTCTTCGCTCGCTTTTAAGGTTGCACCTTCCTCATATTATCGTTGTAAATGTTTATCTTTTATTTATTTGTGTGTGGCTTGTTCGTGTTTTTTTTTATGATAATAGATAGGTGTGATATGTTATATGTTTTTAGTATAGTTGCACCGATTGCGCATTTGCGGGATTGCTCATTATTTTAGCCTAACAAGGAATAATCTGGTACAAAACTGGTTCCAAGACGCTGATAGACGAAGATAGTAATTTCTTCATTTCCTTTCAAGTTTTGTTTTTTGTGGGTTGGAAATGTTCCTCGTGGATTTCTTTGTTAGTTGAAAACGAGTTTTTACCAATATGTTGAATAACAACGTAAGATTCGTTGGTAGAAAATATCAGTCCCTTGCTCCAACGTTGGATGATGTCATTTTTCCTCCGGTTGACCCCTGATGACCTCGTCTAAATGAGGAGTCAAATCCGGATTGGAAAAGATGTGCAACCCATGTTATAACCTTTCATCGAAGTAAAGTGTAGTACACGAATTTATGGCTCCCTTCCCAGTGTTTCTCTGTTCCAAAATTGATTGTTATCATCTTTAATTGCTAGGAAGGTCAAACACCATTTAAGCTATCAATCAATTTTTATTGATTTCGCGATAGGTCGTGAAGTATGAAACTTTCAGTCCTTACAAATGCCAAAGTCGATGTTGCAATCCGGAAAGGCTACCTTCAATCCGGAAAGGCTACCTTTTCGGATTGCAACATCGAAGTAAGAAGTAAGAAGTTCGAAGTAAGAAGTAAGAAGTTAGAAGTAAGAAGTCAGAAGTCGGAACTCGGAAGTCCCCTTCCGGCTTTCCTAGTAAAACAATAAACTCGAATTCATTGTGTAATATATAAATTAGAGAATAGTTGTATTTCCTGTAATGAATTCAAACTCAACGTCTCAATGTTTTGCTGTGTCAACTCACAATTCATTTTCTTTATGATAAAATGAAGCATGAAAATTCCTAAGACCGAATTTAACAATTAGAAATTCTTTTATTGGTCACACATGAAGTTATTTGTTGAAATAAACGAGTGAATGACTTGTTTGATATAGATAAGATGTACATGTTTCACAGCGCGTAAATATACAATACATGAACATGTCTGAAAATATAGAATATATTTGTACGAGTCTCAGAAACAGGTAGAAATGCGATGTTTACCGAGCTTTTGGTATTTTATTTTTATCATTTTCTTAACTTGAAATTTAAAAACAGTATTCAGTGATATTATAGTATTAAATTTTCAAGATAACAACTAATAACTGCCGAAAACCACAGTGATACCCACATTTTGACGCAGAAAATACTGGGTGTATCGAACCATCGAAAGTCGTTATTATTTTTTTATTTTTTATTTTTTTTTTGCTAAAAGGAATTCAAGGATATATAATTGTTTATGTTGAATCCCAATAAATAAATGTACTTTCAGGAAATTTATCAAAATTGGAATAAAATATTTTTTATTGAAAGAAATTCTCGACCTATGGTTTAAATGTAGAGTTCGAAACAATGAGCGGTCTTTGAGACTTTCAGGAAATTTACCAAAATTGAAATGAAACACTCTGAAAATGTTTGTCCTGAATGAAACAAATTCATGGTGTGGTTTCTAGGTAGAATTCAAAAAAAA
>MJUU01071177.1:0-12971 GCA_002080025.1 Modiolus philippinarum
ATAACGATAATCCTTATCTATATTTTACATGAATTGTTTACACAAATATGCTGATGTAAAGAAAATGATGTGTACTGATAGAACATAGAAAAAACAATATCTACATTACCTAAATTTTAGAAAATATAACTTGAAAGTTCTTAAGATCATTTGAATTTTTGTGGTTGCAAATATCTACGAACACTGGGCAGGTTTTTGATATCCTAAATAAGTAAGAATACATATATTGAATATTTAGAACTTACTTTTCAAAGGCAAACTCATACATATTTGAATTCATGCTTTTCAGGTTTCACAACAAAAAATTGATGATCACAAACCATTTATCGATGATCTCAACACAACAGGTCTTGAATTGATGGAACTTTGTGGAGACAGTGATGCCGGTGAAATACAGACAAAATTACTGAATCACAATGATCGCTATGCCAAACTCAAATCTCTGTCACGTCAAAAGGCGAAAGACATGACAGACGCAAAGTCAAAATTAACACAGGAAGTGGGAGAAACTTTGGACAATTTATTAGACGATTTATCGCAAATAAATAGAAATTTGACTACAGCTTATCCTGTGCCAGCAAATCCAGACAAACTTCGAGATGATATTCAGGAAAATAAATTATTATTAGATGATTTGGAAAGATACAAGCCATTTATTGGGAAGGCAGAGGATGACGCTAAGAAAATGTTGATTGCAGGAATGGAGGATTCTGCAGAAGGTATATTTAAACATTTACTCAGTTAGAAAAGAAAGCTTGTCTTATTCTATTTTGCTTTATTATCTTAATTTATTGACTTCAACTATTCCTTTAAACAAAGAATATGACAGGCCAATAAAAAAAGAACCAAAATAAAATCAGCAAAAACCAAAAACAAGCAAAAAGAAAACCAAACAAAAAACAAAGCAAACCAAACCAACATCCAAAAACAAAGATGAAAAATGAGGATGTAAAAAAGAAATTACAATATTGCTTTATAATTGAAAATTTGTAGTATTTTAAACACATTAATAAATTCTGAAAAATTACTTTTAATACCAAAATTATATGTGAAAATCAGGGATGGGGTCGATTACTTTTAAATGTAATTGAATACATTACAATTACTTTGCTTTGAAAATGTAATCAATTACATTACAATTACAGCATTTTTCATCTGTAATTGATTACAATACATTACTTTTCTCAGCTGTAATCATGATTACAAGTGATTACTTATGAATACATGTGCCTTTGAAAGATACCAGTGTCTGTTGAAACTGAGATCATTGCTTAAACATACATTTATGTTTTCCATACAAAGGTCGGTTGCTGCCACAAGCTTACCTTAATTTTTTATTCAACTTTTGATAAGTAGATCAAAATTATTCGATTACAAATGCTTTATTCTAAGCATTTTATATTTTGAGTTTAATTCTACAACTAATGTCAGATACTTGTGTTGAAAATAGCGGAGAGTTTATACAATAATATCACAGTGGTCATAATATGTTAATTTTGGTGAAATGATGTTTTTTGCATGGTTGATACAAAAGATTCAGTCTATAGCTGTGTTTTATCTGACTGCCAAATGATAAATAACTAAATGTTTCTCTATTTACAAATAAAAACTTGATTAAAATTGTTTGGAAATTATTGTTAAAATCACTAATTAGTATTGACAATTTATTTTTTGTTTATTTAGTTGACATCTACATGTTTTTATTACAATTATTAGCTTGTCATTTTTATGACCCAGAGATATGTACATGATCTTTAAATTTAATTTATGAAAAGAGATAAACAATTATTGAAGGAAAACAAGAGAATGTTATTTCTGTTAAATACAACAAATTAAATATTTGAAAGTAAATATTATAATTATGTGCATCTCAGGCCTAATACCAGTGTCTGCCCTTTCAAACTTAAAATGATTAAATTTTCAAGAAGGATGGAATATTTCAATTGGAAAAAGTTGAATTCTGATTGATTGTCATATGAAGTTCTTATTGATATTTATATATTTTAAATTAGACAAAAAGTTATGTAGTGAAATAATGATTGTAATTTTAGACTTATTAAGAATAAACTTCTTTCATTTCATATGATAGTATGTATACATGTATGACATGGAATATACATCTTGTATATTTGATATAAGTTACAATCACTGACTGAGTAATCATAAAGTAATCAAAATGTAATCATGATTACTCATATTTTTAAGCTGTAATTGATTACATTACAATTACAAGTAATCTAAAAAGAGCTTGATTACAGATTACACATGATTACTGAAGAAAATGTAATCGATTACAGCTGATTACGATTAACGATTACGATTACCCCAAGCCTGGTGAAAATATGTGTCTTCTCTGTATTTAAATAGCTAAATATGATGTCCCAGATTTTTCATCAAATCGGAAAAATTGTCAGAAATTGTAAAAGTGAATTTTTTTTTAAGATGGTGCCAAATGAAATTATGCATATCACTAAATAACAATATACCGAAGTTACTGTTAATTTATTTTCTGCATATGCGCATTTCAACAACTTATGTCTCATCTGTGGAGATTTAACCAAAACATTTGGAAGTCCATTAACCAAAAATGTGTAAAACCTGATTTAGAACAAAATAACCAAAAGGATCTAAATAGGAAAACCAAAATTCAACTAAGGACAGAGCTATGCATGAGGAGGACTCCTTAGTTTTAAACAAAATTTCATAGAATTTAAGTATTGCCAGTTTCAACAAAATCGCTTTTTGGGTCAGCACCAAAGTACTGATTATTGGGTTGGTGAATATCCTCTGGGACTAACAGTCCACCAGCAGAGGCATCAGCCCAGTGTTAATAGATAACTAACAGTTGAATTACATATAAAATAATGTTTTTATGCCCCGCCCACGAATGTGGAAGGGGCATATAGTGTTACCCTTGTCTGTCCTTCCGTACGTCCGTACGTCCCATTAAGTTTTGTGTTTAAGTCCATTTCTCAGAAACTCTAATGTATAAAACAATGATAGTAGACCAGTAGGTAGATCTTGGATAGTTCTACATAGTTCACTAGGCAGTTTGACACTTTGACCTATATTTCATGGTTGAGTGACTCTGGTTAAGTTTTGTGTTAAAGTCCATTTCTCAACAACTACATGTTATCGGACAATGATGTTTCATCAAATTAATGGCCTTGATGAGTACTAACCAATTCATTGACAATTAGGTGACTTTGACCTACATTTTACGCTTCAGTGACTTTGTTTAAGTTTTGAATTAAAGTCCATTTCTCAACAATTACACATTATAGGACAATGATGTTTCATCAAATTAATGGCCTTGATGAGTACTACCCAAATCATTGACAATTAGGTGGCTTTGACCTACATGACTATGGTAAAGTTTTGTGCTTAAGTCTATTTCTCAACTTCTATGTATTGTAGTATCATGATATTTCACTGTAAGATTCGGCTAAAAGAGATCTGCCCATTTCACCAAAAAATGGGTGACTATGACCTACATTTTATGGTTCAATGACTTTGGTTAAATTTTGGATTTCATCACAATTCAGGGACAGGGAACTAATTTTATAAATGATTGACTTGGGTTAATCGGGGTATCCATGTCTTACAGACACATTCTCTAGTTTCTCTCTACATTGACACCGAAAATAAAAAATCTCCATACTTGAAAAAAGACACAATTTAATTCTCTATTTTATATTACTAGCTGATGATTTGAAACAAAAAGTGACAGAAATCGCCACACTAAACAATGATATTAGGGATCAGGCTCAAAGAAGACAACAAGAACTTGAAGATGCCTTGCATGTGTCTGAAAAATTCCATGACCTTTGTACAGAAACAATGTCAAACTTGAGAGATTTGAAAGACAACTTGCTGTCACAGGAACCACCTGGTGTTGATTCCCCGACAGTCCAAGAACAACAGAAAGAATTAAAGGTAATTGTATAAGAATTTGTTGAATCATATGACATAGAAATGTAACCTATATACTGTAAAGGAGAAAATTTTTGTGCCATTTTTTTTCTGGCAGTTATCAAATTACATTTCATTATGTGCAGTCTTGAATTGCAGTTGTTGGTCGAGCTAAGCAATCATGGAATTGCATCAAAATATTCGCGACAATTTATTTTTTGGCTTCATACATTATCATGAAAATAGCAGAATTTAAACTACCGTGAAATTTTCCTTGTTTACAGTAATAAAACTGGTTCTACTTAATGTTAGATATGCATTTCATCTTAAGACTGACAAATTTCCAACTTTATTGAAGGGTTTAGTGACTAACCTCAAAGGAATGGATGAAAACAATTCAAGCTAGAAAGATGTTTTAGCAATCAAGGTTGAATTATCCCGAAATGGAATAATGGGATAAAAAAAAAGCGTCAGAGAAATACTTTTGTATAATCTAATAAGTATGAGAAAGAAATGCAATATACTTCATAAATTGATATATTTTAGGTTCACGTATATATGTCATATGGTCAGCAGAAAATGCAAACTTTATCATTTTAGGAACTACGCAAAGAGCTTGGGAAGGCTCGTCTTTCTTTGGAAGAATGCAGACAGTCAGGGGAACAGTTGAGCGGTATGGTCGGGGAACCAGGTCTGATAGAAATCCGAAAACAACTGGAGGATCTTCATAATTTGGCCGACGATACGCATGACATTACACGAGAAAGAGAGGATGATCTGAAAACAGCCCTTGGCCACACCGATAAATTTCAGGAACTTGTTGATGTATGTATCATATTAGAGGGTCTTACAAGGGGGTACCATGCACGGGCGTAAGAGAAATAAAATGTCACAACACGACGAACAAAAAATTAGAAATTGGCTTGCACAATGCCTTTTTTCGCTCTGCACGAAACACGTTAAATAATGACCCTCCAACACGGCAACACACAGAAAAAAAAAACGGCAAACACGAAAATGACTGCCACCCTCATATTAGAAACAATGTATCATACTGTCTAGAGTGGTTAAGGTCATAATGATATAGCATAACAAAAGAAAATACAAACGTTTCTAAATATCAAGTTACTGTAAATTTAATTTCTGCAGATGGCCATTCCAACAACTTTTGTTGCTTCAGTGCAGATCAATTAAAACATTTGGAAGACCAGAAAGTGTAAATGCTAATATAGAACGATTAATTTTCACATCAAAAGTGATTTTATACTCTTATAAGTATTAGATTAGCATTGGAAGGATATGGGGTAAATTCTCATGAGATATTGAAGTCTCCACATATACATGGCAAAACCAAGCAATGAAACAATATTTATTGTTGTTCTTCATCTTGGATTCACAATGAGGCCTTCAACAATGAGTTTTGCTCATACCTCATGGTAAGTTCAAGCTGGCGCTAGCACCAGTTTGAGCAGAATTTATTGCATAATGTTGAGCAACACTACATCCATGTTCTGGGAGTGTCAACAAACATAGAATTAACTGGCAAAGTGTTCTTACATTTGCTGTTAACTGTTGCCCAACAAAAAAAGCATAGAAGACAATCACAACATTTAAACAACCACAGGACACTCATTGAGTCTATTGTAAGAAAAATTGACATAATAAAATAGTGAGATATAAACAAAATAAGCAGATCTGGATTGTTACTACAAAGACAAGGAAAATTAACAGTTTGTGAAATCAAACTTTTCCTGTTCAAGGATTTAGCTCACATTAACAGTAAGGTTTGACAGTCATTTCAGTTGCATGAACATGTAATTTATGGATAAGGCTGTCAAACTGTATCATTTTGTTCTTTCCTTAATGCAACCTTATTACAAAGGGGAAAGAAATATATTTTAATTATATAAATTTCATGAAATTCAGTTTATTTGATGTGTTGCAAAATGAAATCTGTATGTACTGCCATTTCTCTGCTTTTCTTAAAATCTAATAATTATCTTTTTCATTTTCTGTAGTCGATTAATTCATGGCTTCCACTGTCAGAACACAAACTAGCCAACATGAAACCTATCTCAACAAATCCTGAAATATTACAACAACAACAGGAGGAAATTAAGGTAAGGGTGATAACTCTGTAACAATTCTTTTGCTTGAAGTTGTATGGTATTTTCAAAAAAGTTTTATTTGGAAAAGGTGAAAAAATCTTTTTGCTTTTATCCAAAACTAAAACTAGATTACTGGAAGAATCTTAAGTGTTTGAATTTGTAATCAACATTTGATGTNAAAAAAAGACATTTGGATGGCTTCGACGAAACATATACCTATGTAAAAATATCTCCTCAATTTCCATTTGACCGAGAAAAGTGGGTTAAAACACGTCTAATTTCAAAACGTAAGCCTCCGTAGATTCTCATACTGACATGCTAGAATGTTCGGGTTGCACGAAATTGAAGCATGGAATTTCTATTTTCATGACCAATCAAAATACAGTTTAGCGGATTCCCCTTAAAATAGGCTCGCACGTATTGTTTGTGACAAAAATAGGAGGCAAAGACGTGGTCTCTTCCAAAATTCGCCGAGGCATTTCAGAATTAAATTATTATCGCAGCAAAAAGGAACTTTATATTATTGGAAACTTCTTTCGGATAAAACACTTTTATGAAGATGTCAGCATAAAAAATGAGAAAAGTTCACCGTCTGTTGAGCGTGACATCGTGTAAAAATTAACAAATACTTTTATGGAATGTCAAGGATTTCTAAATAAGCATCCTTGGGAATATTCAGTAATTCTTGGAACTGAATATTCACTGAAATATTCCCTGCAAGGATATGTGAATTTCGATTTTCTCTGAAGCTATTTTTCGTGTGATTTTTTTAATTCAAAGTTATTAATAGCGTGCTATTTATAGGTCGTCACTCACTAAGATTAACCTTGACCTAACAAAATCAAATTACGCAATTTTAAGGCTGATATTCGTGCAAATTATTTAATAAGTAACAAATTATATCTTTTAACAACTTTGAGTTCTGACAGTCACATATAATTCACGATGTTCATACCAATTATAAGTTATTTTCTGCCATACGCATAATATTTTTTAAAAAATATCCTCTCGCTATTCCGACTATTTGAAATATGAAAAGCAAGCTTTTCCAAAATAATTAACTGCACTTAGAGATAATTACTTTGTATACACAAGTAGATAAATGTTGACAAGTACAATTAACAACAGCAGGTGAGTTAATCCTCTGTTTATCAGTTTCTCGGACATCCGAGAATGTCGGTGAATGTCGGGTTTGTTGTCGGACATTCACCCCGTTTCACAAACAATTCACCGACGTCGGATTTGAGTGATTTTCAACTGAATGCCTCTGTTTGTACTGTATTTCCTGGTGCACAGGTGTTCCAAATTTTATGGATAATTAGACTTGCATAAGTCTAGAATTTGCTAAATTGACCATTTTAATGAGCCAAGCATCAGTATTTAGAGGTGGGGCGTCCAGACCTAATTGGAATTACATGGAAGTTTAATTTTCTATTTTTATCAGAAAATTATTGGTTACTGGGGCAAAATTAGGACAGCAGGTGTACAATCAATTTAAGATTGTTATCAAAGATAACAAAATTATCAATATCAACCAACTGCTTTTGCAGATTGGTATAGCTTTTTGTTTTGAATTACAAGACACTAGTCATGATTCTTTTTCAATGATATACAATATGAAAGATAATTGCAAATAACCATTAAGAGCAAAAAACATAAAAATGGTAATTTCTCTTAGACTTGTACAAGTCTGATCAATTTTAGACTTGTTCAATTCAAAATTGCTCAATAATACCTATAATTCCAGACTTGAAAAGGTCTAAAATAATAAGACTTACTGGAGTCTGTCCCCTGACTGTATAAGGTAATAAATGCATCTACATGGAAGGTTAAATGGTCCTACCATGTACACTTACTGAGAAATGAACTTGGATGTAAACCTGAATGTAAGTCAATCATGCAAAAATATATGTCAATTAGTGATCTAATTTTGCCTGAATGCTGACCTACCATCAAAGATGCATGCACATGCAAGGTAAGAAGATTCTTTCATGTACAATTACTGAAATGTGAACTTGGACCTAAAATTGAATGAAAGGCAATCAAGCAGAAAATACATGTATAAGTCAAAAAGAGACATAATTTTCTTGGAAGATGCGAGGTAATCCAAGACACATCAGTTTGCAAATTTTCATGACCCTTCAAAATTTATACCTAAATGCAGACAAGACACAAAGATTTTCCACAAAATTACAAAACTAAGTAGATATTGACATAGCAACCATTTTATCAATTTACTTCTAACCTCTATTCTGACCTTCCACCAAAGATGCATGCACATGCAAGGTAAGATGATTCTATTATGTACAATTACAGAAATATGAACTTGGACCTAAAATTGAATGAAAGGCAATCAAGAAGAAAATATAAGTCAAAAAGAGACATAATTTTCTTTGAAAATGCGAGATAATCCAAGACACATCAGTTTGCAAAGTTTCATGACCCTTCAAGATTTATACCTAAATGAAGACATGAGACACAGATTTTCCGCAAAATTACAAGACTAAGTAGATATTGACATAGCAAACATTTTATCAATTTACTTCTAACCTCTATCATTTATATGAAANTCAGATGAGAAATGAAGTTTTGAGAATTTTATAAAGTGAGGTTGTTTTTACATGAAATACACAGGGAAATTTCAAAATTTACTCACTTTTGTTCCCATAATGGGTTGAATTTTTTTCGCAAAAATTTCAAATTGAATATTTGTGATATTTTGTGCACATATTTTATGTTTAATGACAAAAGCATGCATGTTGCTACTATAAAGTGTACATGCAACCTGCTTTCTTTATCTGACGTTAGTGTTAGATGCATGTGTTGTCCAAAGATGCATGAATATTATTAACATAGTACATATACTCACATCTGTAGAGAATAGGTTGGGTAGACAATTCAAGGGATTGGTCCTGGGTCTGTATGGATTTAGTTTCCAACCTATCAGTATTTATAGAAATATTTCATGATACACCTAGAGGAAAAAGAACATAAAAGTTTTTAAGATTCTATTTCCTTCATCATGTAAACAAAGTAACCCTGGGTTAAATGTACATTTATAAAAAAGTGCAAATTGATAACTAAAGTAAAAAAATTGATGAAAATGGAAATAAAATAACCCATGCAAAAAACTAACAATTACATTGTGGCCATGAAATCCAAGATGAACACTTTAACTTTCAACTTTTTTTAGTCCCCTACCGGCATCGCCGAAGGGGACTTTAGGTTTGCACTTCGTCAGTCCGTCAGTCCGTCCGTCAGTCCGTCACACTCAAGTTTTCCGGACTTTTTTCTAAACCGTTCCACATATTGACCTAATATTTGGTATGTGAGTCTACCTTCATGAGTTACAGATGAAGTTCGTGTTTGGTTCCAGTCCACTGACTTTGGACGGAGTTATGGGACTTGGACTTTGACTATTTTGGTAAAATATCAGTTTTCCGGACTTTTTTTCTAAACCGTTCCACATATTGACCTAATATTTGGTATGTGAGTCTGCCATCATGAGTTACAGATGAAGTTCTTGTTTGGTTCCGGTCCACTGAGTTTGGACGGAGTTATGGGACTTGTACTTTGACTATTTTGGTAAAATATCAGTTTTCTTGACTTTTTTTCTAAACCGTTCCACATATTGACCTAATATTTGGTATGTGAGTCTACCATCATGAGTTACAGATGAAGGTCGTGTTATGTTCCGGTCCACTGAGTTTGGACGGAGTTATGGGACTTGGACTTTGACTATTTCGGTAAAATATCAGTTTTCCGGATTTTTTTTCTAAACCGTTCCATATATTGAGTTAATACTTGGTATGTGAGTTAACAATTATGAACTACAGATGAAGTTCGTGTTTGGTTCTGGTCCACTGAGTTTGGACGGAGTTATGGGACTTGGACTTTGACTATTTCGGTAAAATATTAGTTTTCCGGATTTTTTTTCTAAACCGTTTCATATATTGAGCTAATATTTGGTATGTGATTCTACGATAATGAGTTACAAATGAAGTTCGAGTTTGGTTCCAGTCAATTGATTTTGGACGCAGTTATGGGCCTTTGACTTAGAAAATTTTGGTAAAATATATGTTTTCCAGACTTTTTTTCTAAACCGTTTCAGATATGAAGCTTATATTTGCTACGTGAGTCTACCACTATGGGTTACAGATCAAGTTTGAGTTTGGTTCCGGTCAATTGATTTTGGACGGAGTTATGGGCCTTTGACTTAGAGAATATTTTGGTAAAATATAGGTTTTCCGGATTTTTTTCTAAACCGTTTCAGATATTAAGCTGATATTTGCATTGTTAATCAACTACTATGGGTTAAAGATCAAGTTTAAGTATGGGTTGGGTCCATTGATTTCTGATGAAGTTATGGGCCTTGGGCTAGGAAAACTTTTCTTTAACTATTTTTGCTGGTATCACTGAATTATTCCACCGGTAGGGGACTCCTGTATTGCCTTGCAATACGATCCACACTTGTTCTTTTAGGTGTATAAATCACCCAGAAACAGTTGTCTATTCACAAAGTAAATTACTCTTATTCCTTCAGCTTTCAGAAATTAAAGAAAAGAAGTATTTTGTATGTCGAGGGGGGCTGTGAAACTCTATTTACAATTTCTACTCTTTAGAACATCTTCTTCAGATATTAATTTTGTTAATTACTAACCAAACATGCAGTCAGATCCTTTTGTTTTAATATTTTTTTATCCAAACCTGTGTAAACTAACCTGGGTCTGAAAACAATAAAAACTTCAGTTCAAAAGAGGTTAAGTTTCATTATAATGAAAGATGGCTAAAAATATAGGCTAGGATGACACTAATAAAACATTTTTTGTTTTTTTAATCAAATCTTTTTGATTTACAATGTATATTTTAATGACAGTTATTATCATTTCATATTTTTATTTCAGTTTTACAAATCTCAAGTACACCCACATGTCTCAGAACTTCAGCAGTTAAACCAAGAACTTGGGGCTCTAAAAGAAATGTCTCCAGTAGCAGCGGAGGTTCTACATAAACCTGTTGATGACATAAATACTAAGTGGAAGGAAATACTGAAAGGAATATCTGAGCGTGAAGTATGTATCAAGCTTCTTTTGACATAGAGACTTAAAATTAGGGCAAGATTAATAGTTTTAGGTCTGTCTGTCTGTGACCTTTAGATTTAAATATATCAAAAGTGCAAGATAAAATAATAAGATATGAATTAAGATATGACTGTAACTTGCTATGTGGGGAAAATGAATTAAGATATGACTGTAACTTGCTATGCGGGGAAAAATTTTAGTTTTGGTCTGTCTGTCTGTGACATTAAAATGGATCTTTCTAGCTGTAACTGTGAAATGGAACTAAGATAGAAACAATGTGAGATATGCAGCAAATGTATATGAGACCATTTAAAATGAAACCTGTCTAAACCAAACCCTGACTAAACGGAAACCTTGTCTAAACCAAACATGATGTGAAAACCCTTTATATCAATTTCTATATATTTTGAACCTGTGTAAACCAAACACCTGTCTATTCTGAACAAAATCTTCAGTTCAGTTTAGACAGGTTTCACTGAACTAAAAGATGGCAAGGGCCATGTGCTCTTGGTACTTTTAAAATTTTTATAAAGCATATTATTGGAATGATGTGTCATTATAAGTCCCTTTGAAACTAGTTTCTTATTGCTCTCCTCAATGAGCTACAATATTGAATTTACATGCAGAGATATCTGATCTTGTATTACAGGCAAGGATCAACTCCATGCAGATGAAGATTGGCGAGGTTGAATCAGGTATAGATAGTGCCATAAAGACATTAGAACAAACTCAGGAAGATCTGGATAATTTTGAAGAATTCGTTGGCGATCCTAAAACTCTAGAAACACACATGAAAAAGCTGCAGGTATGTTGAACTAAATATGTTGTTTGGCTAGTTATTTTGTAGTTTAACTGTACTTTTTCTTGATACATAGAAAGGTGATATGATTATTTTTTTCTTCAAAAAATAGGCAGGATGATAGGAAGTGTTCACAGAAATTGTGAACACTTATTTTACAGGATACAGTTATATTCACTAGAAACAGAGACATATAGATTAGCAACTAGTTAAGTTGTAAACAGCACACGTGTTCTCGCTCCCATGATGCAAGACTACATCGGGAACTCTTCCTAATTTTAATCAAATTGATTAGTATGGGAATAGTGTTCTGATGGCAATGCTATTGTTTATAAGTTGCATCGTCATATAATAATTATTTTTATTACATACTTAGTAGAAATAAAAGCATTTTTGCATGATCAATATGACCGAAAGTAAACTGTCTATATTTTCACACCCCAGGAAAATAATAGGTTATTTTATGTTCCTCGTGCAACTCAGACAAAATAAACGACTTCCAGTCCATATTGGCCTGGGCAAAAAAGACTTCCAGTCCATATCGGCCTGGCATTTCTAAACGTCGGAAGTATGTAATAAAAAGTTTAATACATGTGCATTTCCATATTGACCTGATTATCATCCCTTCGTCTCGGGCCAATATGGGTGTCTCGGGATGATAACCAGGCCAATATGGAAATGCCCATGTATTAATCTGTATATATCTGATATTTCACTCTTGTTTCAATTAAAATTATACGAGTTACTCACGAGATATCTCAAAGATGCTTATTATTACAGATCTTTATATACAGTAGGATTAAGTAGGAGTTTCTTATTTCTGTATCTATATGTCTCTGCTATCTAGAAGAATGTTTATGCAATTCTTTTTAAAGACCTTGAAATGCAAAATAAAACAAAAAATCTTGAATTACTTATTTGTAGAGCAAATTAGTTAGTTTTATTTTAAAAAATTGAAAGTTGACTTTTGTTGTATAAAAACTTAACAGGAACGTAAAAAGTTTGAGGTCAAGAAACGGGATGTCCAACTCATGGAGGCAAAACTTAAAATAGTACAGGTATTAACTGGTA
>MJUU01071179.1:41490-66634 GCA_002080025.1 Modiolus philippinarum
CATCTTCTTTTTCTTTCTTCGCCCACATTCTGGCATAGTCTTCAACTGCATCCATCATAATTTTGAAGTTATACTTCCAGTTGATGTGCTGGGGTTCACGGAATTTTGGACCTTTTGAAAATATATCTCGTAATTTTTGGTTTCCTACGATATCTAGGTCACCCGTTATCACGTGTCCAGCAGGACTATAGTTGAATGGGGAAGAGGAGCAGGTGCAATCAGCCGGTTTGGCTGTAAAGTCATCAATCTGGAAATCACGCAATACCCGTTTGTGATTGAAAATAGTGGTTGCAATAGATTTAGTGTAGGAATAAGAGATAAGTGGAACAGATTGGTCTTTGAAGTAAGGAGGAATGTTAGATTTCACTGTTTTGTTGTGCAGAATGTTGGAGAGATTAATGGCATCTAGGCCTTTGTTAGCAAACTGAAGTTTAAGAAATGATCGGTTTTCAGGTTTATTTGCAGAACTTGTAACAGGTTTGAACAGTCTGTGATTGGCGATGTCCATAACGATAGTTGGACAAGAGGGTCATCATTAGCTGTTAATTTATATTCCAGAGAATGCCAGTCAGTCACAGTTGAATCTAAACATACTTTGTAAAACGAATGAAGTTTCGAAAGTGGCAAGGAATACAATTTTGTACGAATGTGATGAATACCTAGTGGCATTTTCATAAATGGAAGGAGACCATTAATTGAAATGTCATGTAAATGTGGGGCGGTATAATGCCTATGTCCATGACTACGTGGTCTTCGCTGGCTTCCATTAAGGATATTCATCACATTCACAGAACTGCATCCTGGGCTTGAAAGATTACCTACACTTTTAATATTATCATTGCAACCATAGGGAATTGCTGTTCCCAGCTCTTTGATCCAGTACTCCTCTCTTTGTAGACGGTAAGGTGTACTTAGGGTAGCGTCGTTTGACTTGCGATATATTTTTTCAATAATCCTGATCTTCATATTAACGATTGAATGATCTGGCTGGTTGAAATGTGCGTAAACATGTCGGGACTTGTTATCTTTTACTTCGTAACGGTCACCATTTTGAAGTCTTGGAGACGTGAAGACAATTCTACAAATGTTAGACAATGTTCCTGTAAAATTTCATCCAATTATGAACCCTTTGATTTTCCCGCCTTTTCTACCGTTTCCATGGCAACGATCGCCATTTTGAAGTCTTAAAGACCAGAAACCAATTCTACACATGTTAGACGATGTTCCTGTAAAATTTCATCCAATTATGAACCCTTTTATTTTCCCGCCTTTTTTTACCGTTTTCATGGCAACGATCGCCATTTTGAAGTCTTGGGGACCAGAAACAAATTCTACACATCTTAGGCAACCTTCCTGTAAAATTTAATCCAATTCTGAGCACTTTGATTTTCCCGCCTTTTTACTGTTTCCATGGCAACGCTCGCCATTTTGGAAATTCCAAGACCCTTAGGTTCAACTTAGGATTCACATCTATCATCTGATGACGTTTCATGAAGTTTGGATCGCTGGTCTTTGAGTAATCGTTCGGACAAAAGTGAGGCGGAAAGCGGAAGAAAAAAAACTTATTAATAAGAATAACAAGTAAGAACTGTGTTTGCAGATCTAACACAAAAGTCTCCCAAACGAGCTTCCCGTTTCTATAGCAACAATTGTCGTTTTGATAATTTTGAGATCAAAAATCAATTCTATGCATGACTAGCATCCTTCCTGTAAAATTTCATCCAATTCTGAGCACTTTTATTTTCCCCGCCTTTTCCTGTTTCCATAGCAACAGTCGACATTTTTAAGTCTTTGAGACCAGAAACCAATTTTACATATGTTAGGCAACCTCCCTGTGAAATTTCATCCAATTCTGAGCTCTTTGAATTTTCCAGCTTTTTTTCCGTTTCCATGGCAACGGGTGCCATTTTGGAAATTCTGACACCAGATTGACAACGGATGGCACATCTTTTTATGAGTCTCTACAATCAGGTGAAGTTTCATTAAGTTCCAGTCATTGGTCTCCGAAATATCTAGCGGACAGAAAATTAAGGATGGAAGAATAAGAAAAATGGAGGAAAAACAAAAAGTCTCCCAACTTCGTTTGGGAGACTTAATAAGAATCGCAGCAAAAACAACAAGTCTCCCCAAACTTTATTTGGGAGACTTAATTAAGAGAAGAGATACTTACAAGTGTTAGGATACGACTAGCTACCTCTGGATGTGACAAATATCAAGGCAGTGAGTAGGAAATGGTAAGGACAACAATCATATCGTTACCGATATCCGCTGTATTCAAAGGTAGAGGAAAGTCGGAAGTCCATCGTCTGGACCTCGGAAAGAAACCACCGCGCCATCTGGGTCACAGCCACCACCCAAAGACTTTAGAAAATTACAAATTTATCATCCTTCTCTATGGTTATATCAGCATCCAGAGCACTGCGACCAAAGTTATATCCGTTTGACCCGGATATATTAAAAGTTGACCTGGATATATCAAGCGATTCTCCCAACGTTTCAAGGGCAAACACATGTTTTCAAGTTTTCACATGGCTTCAAACGGATAGAAATAAGCACTCATTACGTTTAAACTTTCCGATTAGGTATTTAAATAGGGTCATAACTACACAATAAGATAAACCAGACGTCAGAAAAATTACACAAACTGGTTCGCTGATATATCCAATAAAGATTCCATGTTTGAAATTAGAACCCTCCGTTCAATAATAACACATTTACAACGAAAAATAAAGGATGATAAACAAGTTATCGGGCTTTTGACATGCATGTATCGTAAATTATCATCTTTCCCAATGATTATATCAGCATCCAATGCGCTTCAGCAAAAGTCATATCCGTTTGACCTAGATATATAAAAAGTTCACCTGAATATATCAAGCAGTTTTCCCAATATTTCAAAGGCAAAAACTTCTTTACAAGTTTTAACATGAAATCAAACAGAATTAATCCACAAAAGAGTTCAGAAGTAAGGAAATTCCTGAAGGGGACTACCAACAGGTTGGTAGATTCTGAATAATTGGAATGGCCATTACATGTAGAAAACTTGAAATGTCCTTTGATATTCAAAATTA
This sequence comes from Modiolus philippinarum, assembly GCA_002080025.1. Lineage (NCBI taxonomy): Eukaryota > Metazoa > Mollusca > Bivalvia > Mytilida > Modiolidae > Modiolus > Modiolus philippinarum. Next base: position 44,562 of record MJUU01071179.1, read on the forward strand.
ACCCAAGGCTCATATATAAGAACGTGATTACAGTACAATAACCCGTACGCCCGAATTATGTGACAACTCTTCATACTATACCTGTCCAATGGATAATATCGTGAGACATTATACTGGGCTTGATGAATTATTTATATATACGTCTGAAAATCAGCCCAACATTGTTAGATCTGCACATTGGTAGTTCCCTCTCCGGGATTCGAACCATCACTGTTGTGACATCTATGGCAACACCGCCTGCACTACGTCCAGCGCCCTAGACCACGCGGCCACCTAGGCTATATAAAAATATAGCTTTCGGTAACCGGGTGATACCTCCTCGTACGTTTAATCTAGGGTTGTAACGCAGTACATGATGTATAGGTGCTCGTGCAGATCAGCTGTGTGTATAGCAGAGAGGATTCAATGTCTTTCGACAAGGAATGCCGCCACACAAAGCTATAATTTTTATATAGTTGTCTGAAGTATGTGACAACTCTATATATATATATATACATCTTTGATAGTAAGTCAGAATCCAGGTATAATTAGGTCACTTTGACTTATATTTTCCCTCTCATCGATGTATCTCTGAAAGCAGGTCAGCATCAAGTTTAAAGATAGGTCACTTTGACCTATATTTTGCGCTACAGTTACTTATATTCAAGTTTACGTCTGATTTCAAATCTCATTCTGAAAGATGATAATTTACGATACATGATTGCCAAAAGCCCGATAACTTCGTTATCATATGCTATCGTTGCAAGTAGTATTTAGGACGTCATAATTTCAAAACATGGAATCGGGGCAGGATATATCAGCGAACCAGTTTTTGTAATTTTTCTGACGTCTGGTTTATCTAATTGTGTAGTTACGACTCTTTTAAATACCTAATCGGAAAGAGTCAATGTAAGGTGTCTGCATGGTATTAATTTCCTATTATAGAATTTTGTGAATTTTCTGTGTAGAAACATAATTGTATTATTGGTCAAAATGTAAAAAAAAATTGGGGGTCACCGTGCATTTAAGCGCAAAAACTGAAATTGAAAAGTTTAGGATTTTAAAAAGAAATGATAGAGAAAATGATTATATATGAGGATAGTTTGAGAAATCTATTATAGATTTTTTTCATCCTTTGCATATGTTTAATAATCATTATGTAGTTTACATAAATAAAAATTAAAATTAGGGGTAAGAGAGAAAAATTGCGAAATGTTAATTTCTCTAGTGATATCTATGTTAATTTATTTTCTCAAATTGTCTCCCTTGAAGAATGTCTGTGTTCTGTAAATCCAGCTACAGATTCAAAGCTCATATGTTTTAGCTCGCGTTTTTGTAACGAAAATGTTATAAAAGAGATAAGGAATGTATATTTTAAATATATTTGAATTTTCTATTCATTTTAAATAGTAACTATTTTGTTAAAATTCTTAATGAATGAAACCTAAATGAACAAGTATTAGACAAAAATGGCGGAATACTACCAGTGAGACACCTTAATGAATGCTTATTTCTATACATATCATTCAATTTGAATACTTTAAAAAAAAATGTTTGCCCTTGAAACGTTGGGAGAATCACTTGATATATCCAGGTCAACTTCTCATATATCCGGGTCAAACGGATATGACTTTTGTGGAAGCGCTATGGATGCTGATATAACCATAGGGAAGGATGATAAATTTGTAAATATTCCCTTAATGTATTTTTAATGTTTGGCATACCTCTCAGAATTGTCTTTTGTCTGTGGGTGGTGGCTGTCCCCCAGATGGCAAGATGGTTTCTTTCCGAGGTCCATGGACTTTCGACTTCCTCCACCTTTTACATGTTTCAATACAGCGGATATCGGTTAGGATATATTTGTTGTCCTAGCCAGTTCCTGCTCACTGCCTCGATATTTTTCAGGCATCCAGAGGTAGATAGTCGTAATCTAACACTTGTAAGTATTCTTTGTTCTCTTTATTGTCCTTGTACATATTTGGGAGCAACTGTTGGTGGCTGATGGAAAGCTGGGCGGTAATGGTAATAGTGCACTTGGCATGTGGGTAAGTGTGACAGGCTATCACTCTGGCTTGAATTGCACAGCATAACTAAATTTACCGTTTATTATGAAACTTCGGTATTTATTGTATTCTGACTAATCATGTAGGGGCTGCCTAGGCTAACACTACAGTACTATGTTCCGATACAGAGTGCCATGATGCCTCCTTTGTTTGACTTCATGTTTTATTTAGGGTTCTCCTACAAGGGAGGTTAAGATTGGCGTACAGATACTGATAAATAACGAGGCCAACTTTGTTATCTTGATTACCTATGTTGTTTTATGTAGTTATTATGAAAAAGTGATTTAGAGATTGTGGAAAGAACTACAAAGGTTTTACAGTTTTATTTTCAGCTGAGTCCTTTGGAAGATGTCCTTATCTTAATAGTACTATGTGAGTGTCTTACAAGAAGCAGAGACAGCTTTTCACCTCAGCTTACCCTTCCAGATGACCCGTGTTCCCTTCTTAGCGGGACTTTGTAATGTTTATTTTACTAATGTTTTGCATGTTAGTTTCATCCTCTGCGTTTCTTTTGTCGTTATTTGTTGGCCTATTTATGTAATTTGTGTCTCTGGAGTATCCATTTTGTCTGATAATTCGGTTTTCCCTCGACTCGAAAAACATAAAATACTAGTAATTTAGATCAATGCATGGAGATTTGAAATATTTCAAAGGTTTAATAACCTTACCATAGACTCAAATAGAGCCTTTAGTGAATAGTGAGAGGGAATATATACACTTTAGAGAACCTGTTGTTTAGGGAAAACCATTCTGGTGGCAGGGTATGGAGAACAAGAGTAAGTGTAGTGAAATATAAAGTGAAATTGAATCCCAAAATTAAAATACTGAAACTCATTTGTAGTATTTCATTGGACATACAAATATAACTTTTGTGTGATTGGTCGGCAACAAGCAGGTTTTTCATGACCAACCACTAACCAGGCTATAGTAGATACCATGACATACAACATTCTCTTTAGATTAAACTGGTTTTAAATATACTATTCGATGTTCAAAATGACACCTTGCTTCACGGGGACACAAATTGAGACCCACTGAAGGCGCGTGAACAATGTCACCTTTTATCACAAGTTTTTGCTTTAAATTGACGCGATACGCTAAAATATTAACAAAATTTATCTGTTTTTTTTTTTTTACGTAACAGTGTTTTATAAAAAAAGAAGTCTATATGATTTAAACAATAAAAAACCATTCCATCGATTTTCTTACAATTTTTTTTAAGCCTCGAGTTTCCTGACGTAACGAAAATATAAACATTATTCTGATGTTTGTCTGTCTGAATAATTAACAAAAATGCAGTTCAAAAAATAATTTAGCTGCCGATTATGAAAATCGAATTGCGGAAAGCGGAAGCGTGTTGGGTCATTTCACTTTCATAATTTGTGATATCAAGTTTGTTTAGCGCACCTGTCATTTTGCCTCCGTCCCTCCACCGTCCGTAAACTTTTAATTCAAAGATCTTCCCCTCTGAAACCACTGGGCCAATTCAAAGCAAACTTGGTCACAATACTCCTTGAGTGGCCCCCTTTAATAATTGCACCGCTCATGTCCGTTGCTCATTGTGTCGTTTGGGTCTGTTCCCGATCCAAGATGGCCGCCAGCGGGGACCGAAGTTAAACATTGGACCATATGGGAAAATATTTTTAAAAATCTCATCTGACACCACTGGGCCAATTTAAACGGAAATTAGTCACAATAGTCTTTTGGTGCCCCTCAGTTGAAAAATTGTGTCGCTTATGCCTGTACCTCATCCAAGATAGCGGCCAGAGGGGACCTTACCATAGTTTACCACTTACTTTACCATTGAACCCTATGGGGAAAACATTTAAAAATGTTCTACTCTGGAACTACTTGGCCAATTGAAATCATACTTGGCTACAATATTTTTTAGATGGTCCTCTTTAAAATTTGCGTCGCTATGGTCCGTACCCAATCCAAGATAGCCACAAGAGGGACCAAAGTTTAACACTGGACCCTGTGTGAAATTGTTCGAAATACAGGCTCAGGTGAACCTTCAGTTTAGATTTCAAGTCAAATAGTTTTCCTTGACCGTTTTACCTGAAAAAATGATGTCCAAAGATGACATTGCATTATTTCAATCGGTCGCATTCAACTTGTCACAATTTGTGTCTCATCAAGCAGTTGTCATTTTGAACTCGAATACTATATAAATTTCCTACCTAATAATTTTTCATGAACATTCTTTTTGACCAAGCATGGTAAATACATGGCAATATAGCACTAGGCAGTAGATAGTTGAAAAAACAAAACACTTAACAGTTCGATTAGGTAATAATTTATATAGTTTCAAGATACTAGATAGTTTGAAAACTTGCTGAAATAAGTCTGTTTCAAGAGATAACGCCCTTGAGAAAATGGTATCCAATACCACAGTTAGATGATAATACAATACAAGTGCATCTTCTATGCTGCAAGGGAAAGGGAAATTATTAATGCTTTTCTCTGTCAAAAATTACTTCAACAAACTCTGCAGCCGAACCTAGGATATTCAACTGCACACATATCAGAAACGGTGTCTATTTCGGTAATACTATGCTTCAGTTTAAATGAAAACTCCCGTGCTCCAAAAACTTCTGATGGTTATATAACATGTTCGGAAATCCAGTGATGGTTTCCGAGTTCCGTTGACTTCGAATTCTATGCAAGCTCTATAATTGCACAAAACTATCCAATTCTTTTTGAATCGGGGGAATTAAGCAAAACCTAAGACATTCAATGTGTACTGGATCAGTTTTTGTAAGTATGTCAGCATTCTGCATGCTTCGAAAAAGGTTTCTCCAAAACTGAATACACTACGAGCAGAGTTTACCCCATAAACGTTCGAATCGTTCATTGGAAATAGATCTTCTCATAATAGAGCTTGAGATTCCTGACTGTCGATCAACATCTATATAACGTAATATTCTGCAGAAGTGAAATATCCAGGCGAATACTGCAATTTTATTGGTTAGCTTGACAGGGGATATGAGACCGTATCCCCGTGGTAGAAAAATCACAAATTTTAAATGCTTTTAAAGGAACAAATGTAGCACTTCTACCAGAATATAATTGCTATTCGGGCCTCACAGGGGATACGGGTTCATATTCCCTGTCTGTGCCCTATATCCCCTTCGCCTGACGGCTCAGGGGATATAAAACACAGACAGGGATTATGAACTCGTATCCCCTGTGAAGATTCCCGAATAACATATAATGCTATTTGTATCAGCCTCACTATTACATTGTCAGTGCCCGCATCAGCATGAATAAGTCATGGTACTCGCTTGTATATTTTGACATAATCTATGTACAGTTTTGCAATAAGTTTAGGATTCTTATCAGCATAACCGGCCTTCAGCCACAAAATATTCCTGGAAAACCCATCCATCACTCCATGTATACTTTTTCCACATGATATTAACTTGTCATAACCGTCTATGTGAATTAAAAAAAATAGGTCCACTCGACGTATACATTCGTCTTCTGAGTCTATTACGGGATCTTGCCTCCACGCCAATAGGATCTAGCGCATTTTGACAATTTCTTGTGAGACTCTTATTCCGTACTTAATGTTCAGTAACCAATGCATTGCTTTGTAACCGAGATTTTCGACACCGGATTGGCGTTGTTGGTTGATTAAAGACACGACTGTCTCACTGGGACAATTTACAGGTCGTAGATTTAGCCTCCTTTTTATCCTTCTCAAATGACCTTCACAAAATTACAAAAACAGGAAAACAGCAAACACCTACAATGGCCAGGAACTACAATCACATGCCACAATCCACAAGCAAACCACACCAGAAAAACAATAATGAAAACAAGAGACAAACATAAATAACGATAGGAACTCGGGATAGCCGGACTTGGTACCGGCACTAGAAAAAGCCAGTGGTAGGGTTAAACCGGTTTATGGGTACCCAAACCTCCCCTTTCTCTATCCCGATTCCCTATAGTATCATGAACATGCGAATAAAACCCAATACAGGTAGACTACTAACTCAATGACCACTATCTTAGAACAGAAAAAGCATAGGACAAAACGTAATTTTGAAAGAAGGGTCAAAGAGTGCTCGCCGCTAAACTGCCGGCTAGCTCAAGGAGTCTAGTCTGCTGGTAAAACACTGTCGCACTACGGAAGAAAAAATCAAACTCAAAACTCCCCGAAGGGTTTGGTAAAGAGTCTTCATGTATTTCAGCAGACATCGGCAGTGTCAGTGAGAGTGTCAGTGAGAGGCCAGTATATATGTAAAGTCTTCAGGTCACTGGAATACAAAGTTCAATACCATGAGAAGATAGCAAGATATCACATCATCTTTCCAGTGTACGAATGTTTGAAGTAATACTTTTTAAAAACATCCATTGACGCATTGTCACTTGGATAGGAATCTTCAGCTATTGGCATTTTGTAACCTGAAAATTGACGGAAATATTGACATGTATGTTAACAATTTGCATTTGGAACTGACTATTTTCTTATCGAGTGATGAAAAAGGAGAGTATTATTTTTAATAGTTAAATCACGTTTCGAGGTAATCAATTGAATTGTGTTATTGCAAAAAGGGGTGATGCCTGAGCGAGTACAACTTTTTAGACAGCCCTTTTCATACGAATCACTGCAATATAACCTCAATACGTACTTTAAGTGACTTACAAACCATACAAATTCATTAATTTTTGATAATAATATTCTTTGGAATCGTCTACAAATGCAATGTCTCAATTAGCAGATTATGGTTCCCCTTCCGAAGCACCTGATGAAACTGTTTTCAGGGGTTCACATTGTTCGTGCATTATTAATTTTTGTTGCGTTTATTCTGTTAGTCGTCATTGTCATCGTTGTTTATTTTTGTCTTTCTATGTAGGATCCTTATATTTTCATATATTCTTTATTTATGGTTTTTGATTATTGCTTCGGTATTCATTTGGAAATTTAATTAAATATCTCAAAATCAATATGTTTGTTTAATTGTGCAGACATACGCCATTCTCATGATAAAACGTCACAAATCTTAAGGCGGTTTCACTTAGGGATAACTGTTTTGTATTTTCCCCGGCATCAATTGCAGATATGATGATCGCAAATTGAGTTTATTGGCGATGCGTCAGCGGAACCAGTTAACTGATATTTGCAACCACCAAATCGGCAATTTATGTCGTGACATTTGAAAATACAATACTGGTATCTCGATTCTAATGAAACTGTTCAAAAACTCGATTTCAAAATTCCGTAAAACACAAGTGAGCATGCGTTGTAAAATTTCCACCATTAATCGTGTAATTGATGTCATGAAAATTATGACGTCATCCAATCAAAACTGACGTTACATAGAGTGTTTCATAAGACTAAACTATTTACACGGGTAATAATTTTCAGTGAGCAGAATCTCACCTGTCCCGGCTAAATAATTAGGGATAACTCAAATTTCAAAGTGTGGGTTCAACAGCGCAGTTAAAAGTTTTTTTTTTCTTAGATTAGCCCAAGGTCAAAATCATGGTCATAGCACCCCTTCAGGAGTAACATACCAGGTATCAAGTAAGTATCCCTAATAGTGTGACCTCAATATCCCTGCTAACTTTCTTGGGGAGGGGCAGAGGTAAAGGTCATGGCATCATCAGCCTCTGAAGCATCAAAAGGAGGTCATATGCCAAGTATCAACAAGTATCAAATCGCTTTCACAACCCAGGTTAACGTTTTTTCTTAGAGTTGCAAAAGACCAAGTTCAAGGTCATAGCATTATCCTCCTTGGCACCAGACTCGTCATAAAGAAGTCATATACCAAGTATCAAGTACATATGCCACAAAAAGGAAATTTATATCAGTAGCTGTTTTTCGCTGGATATCGAACGAAGAAGCCTATATTCTAAAAAAGAGATGACAGGAAACTCCTACAATGATTGTTAACTCCAACAAAATATCACACCAGGCGACAACATTCAAAATACAAAACACATAGTCAAGACAACGACAGACATTAATAACTATAGGAATTTAGAATAGCCGGAAATTTATGATATAGTGTGTTTATTATATGCTAATTGTTAGAACGCGGAGCATAAAAGTATTATGAATTGGCATTATATCGAGTAGGAAAGGCACAGAAGTTATCAAGTTTTAGTTGGACAATCCCCAAATATCCGACCCGTGTACAAATGTATGCCTATGATCGCTGCTGAGATTTTCATGAGTACTACTCAGAGTCAACATGAACATATACGTATAATAAATTTAAAATCTCTTACAAAATACACATTTTTAGTTGTTAAGAAGATTAAGAATGTTTGAATTTTGCGTTTACGAATTCAACTTTATCATAAAATTTATCAATATATTTAAAAAAATGTCAATAAATTGAACAAATTATGTTACACGTTACTTTAGTAACCTTCCCAGTGCCAAATAATTAGATAAAGAATGGGAGAAATTTAACATTCCGTCAAATGTGCATGATTTCCAATGGCATTTAATTGGTCAAGAAGAAACTGGTGTTTTAATTACCATAGTTATTTTCAAACGTAAATAAAACTCTTAGAAACACTCTCCCTGTTGCATTCTCTTCAATATATTAATTAAGTTAAATAATATAAATTGCAACCATCAGGTTACTGGTATCAAATTAAGCTAAAAGATAGTATAGAACTATTATAGATTATATTTTAATCAGTTTGACCCTCCTAGACTATTCATTTACTATTTTATGGCTGAACTTTTGACTTAAATTCATGTAACTGTGGTCTACTGTAGCACCATATTGAAACGGTCAGGCTGTTCAGCTTTAAAAGACCCATAGACTTATTTGGTTTGATATGAATTTAGAGCAAAAGTTGTCAAATTAATAAACTTGTCAATAATGACTTTTCAAATTGTTTCGAAAATATGTTCACTCACGGAGAATTATAAAGTTCCTTTGGAGGAAATGGTAAAGTAGATCACGGAATATATAATATCTAGAAGACAGTGATAGACTCAAACATCTCCACTGGGGTTATCTGAACTTCATGGCGGATCGTAATCCTAGGCGAAGATGGCATTACTGCAGCATCAACATGTAAATTTCTGTATTATGGTACACAAATGATAAACTATCAATCTTACCTGTTAAGCGAAACCTGTTTCCGTCAACCAACCCTTCCGGCACTGAATATTTTTCCCAACACTCTGAACAATTACCTCAAAAGTTAAGTTGACATGGCTTCTTATTCAGTTTTTATCGAAATATGATACATCGACAACGACTTTTGTTTGAAAAGAATCGCTCTGTTCACTTCGATATTGCAAATTAGTTTGATTAAAATTGTTTATACTATAGCAATACGTTGACATTTTTTATGTCGATAACTGATATTGATTATAACAAATCAAAATATTTTATATCGACATAAAATATATATCGCCATATTTCATTTGCATTTGACAGATCATCGTATTATATCGATATAATGTATATCAATATATATCATTAGTCTAAACATTACGACATAAATTATGTCGTTAAATTGATTTTATTACAATTTATTGCAGTTTTTTAAATCGAGTTTTTGCGAAAAAAGTGATTAAATCGACAGAATTATTCGGGTTTATGTCGACATAAATAACACATAGATGTCCTAAATACGTTTCCATAGTCTTGTCTGTCATTTTGTTATATGTATATATATTGTCCTCATGTTACACAAAGAATCTGAATCATTTATTTTTTATCATGACATCACAGTTTTGACCAATCAGACCAGTCGATTCTAATCTTACACCTCCAATAAAGGCAGTGACGCTATCGATGTTTATAGACATAATCTATGTACAAAATCGATATTTGAAATTGCAATATATTCGGTGTTGTGACCACTATGATCTTGAAATTCAGATATGATGTTTATATTGATATTCCAGATGTATATTCCGACTTTCATTAAAATATCTTGAAAAATGAATTCATTAAAGTGAAAGTCCGCGATTTTCTACTTTTCACCTAATTCGATTTATTACATATCTAAAATGCTTCATACAAAATTACCTTTTTATTATGGATGATATTTGTAGTTAAAAGTTGGCCGTAATACAATTGTGGTTATCGCCATTTTGGATCGGAAGTGACGAAATATTGATACAAAATATTATAATTTGTATCACTAATTACAGAGAAAACACGAATAAGAAAAATGTAAGAATAAGAGTATCGGATACGGGGAGGGATTGAATTATTCGTGTTAATAAGTAATCTCTTTTTAAACTGGAATGTTGTTTATCACGTTTTTTTTTTCGACCATTACATTACATAACTCTCCATATTCTGGGGGAAAACACATTTTTTTTGTTATTTTTTAAAAATAATTCTTTTTATCAAGGACGTATTGATGGTGCCGTATATGCACGTATATAAACGTACTGCTGTAGAAAACCAAAAAAATCATCATGGTCTTCTTGCCAATGTTTTATATAAAAGTTGCACGATTACAAAGTAGCCTTGGAAACAAGTGATTAGATGTTAAGTTAGGGCTCAGGTACACAGGTAAATTTTGTTTATTGTGGCACAATCATCATACCTGCCACTTGTTTGACAAGTAGAGTCATAAATCACTCTGTGGTCCTCGAGCTGTGGTCACTTTAGAATGTCACTGAAGGCAAATATAATGCAAAATGTTGTCACTTTCAGTAACTTAACTAGAGTTTGGTAATTTTTAATTAAAAACTAAATGCAACACTATCATGACTATAGGGAGATATTTTCATTTAGGTTTGATAAAAACAAAAAACAAAGCCAAAAAAAAAATTAATACAAATTAGTGGTTTGTTTTGTCTAAAGTCTAGTAAACTTGTTGTTTACGTTTGTCTTTTGTCTTATTTGTGTTTTTCCTGTGTAGTTCCCTAGCAGATTGTGGCATGTAATTATAATTTTCAGCCATTGTAGGTGTTTCCTGTTGTCCCTTTTATTTCATGTAGTCTTATAAAACAGCTGGCAAATATTCATAGTTTGGAGAAGCTTTTTTGTTGGCAATAAATAAAGTTTATACAAAAAGTCGAGTTGGGAGGGGCACAATTCATATTCTACACCGTACAATATCTTTTCAAAAAGAAAAAAGACATAAGTAAAGAATAAATTCAAAGGGACAAGTAATCGGAGTTCAGTAGATGCTTCAGAGTTGAAGACGCATCTCAAAAGCAAAACCCAGTGAACCGGGAGGGGGGGTCGGGATTAGAGGCTTGGATTCCCCCTTTTGTTTGAATCGATATTTATTTCGTGAAGATTTTGGGCCAATGATTGCCTTTAACACAATTTGACTCCCTATTTGATGGCTTGCACCGAAAGCAGGTTTGTTTTCAAACTTTCTGCTGATATATCTGGCCCAATTTGCACTTTGTCACAATTTATGTTTAAACCGGCAAACATCTATATCTATGTTAGAATAACACGATATTAATTCACATCGAAGAGGGTGAACTGTCTGCAATTTGCCAGTGCCTTTCAAAAAGCATATGACAGATCGTACTATTACAACCTCTTTGTGTAACCAGCAAAATGAGACTTTTTATGTTAACACAATGCAACTTTTTACATCATATTTAATGCAACTTCTATTTCTTATTTATAGGTTAAATTATTGAAACACTTATTTTCGGATTTCAATTTAATTCGATAACATAATAAATGATGCGTTTCTTACATTCGAATAGACAAAGCAGAGGCATCCAGTGGGGCTCTTTGTAGTGTTGTATTGTCAACATGATTTTTTTTTTCGTGTGCGTGTTTGTTATTTTATATTTTTTTTTCAAATGTATCTTTATGCTCTTGTAAACGTTTGGGTTTGAAAAAAAAAACATTACAAAGTTGAGAGTATACCTGCCTTGAAAGGTACCGGTATCTGGTCACCTGCGTTGTGTAACAGTCGATGATTTTCTTACACCAGAATATACAAAGATACGACATTGATTCGAGAGATCAAGTAGGGCTCTTCGTAGTGTAATATTGTCAACATTATTTTATTTACAAAATATTCAGAATTGAGACGGGACCCTCACATTGAGAATGAAAAAAATTATATCTTCAAGGAAAGGGAAAACAATACATTGGACGGTGATCCAAATTGAGTGACCATACACTTTCATTCTCCAAAATCATGAATATACGTACAAGATTAAAAAAGTCAATCGTTAACGGATGACACGGCCGACAGGAAAAGAAAGTGCAATTAGGCCAATTTACAGAATGGTAAATAAATTGGTAAACGATATTCTAAATATCTAACAGTGTATCGGCTTGTTTTGACAACTATTGTCACAGTAGCTCAAGTTGTGCGTAAAATGATTATAACATACGGTTTAGCCCTTGTGATTATTGCGTGATTTAGAAACTAACAACAACACAAATTTAAAAGAATGTTAACAATCTTTCATACAAAATATTCAAAAAATTTATCTAAATCATGAGCTAAATCTGGACTTTGTAAAAATGCAGCTATTAACTTTGTCATATCGTTAGTGATCGTTGTTGACATACGCCTAATTTACGGTACTCGTTGGTTATAGCTTGATGTCAGTATACAGAGCGCCCTCTACACAATGTCACGTGACCCTCCAAGGCAAGACATTTTGTGAATAAAATTCAATTCTTTGCGAAAAATGAATAAGATATGCAAAAATCGAAATTGTTATATATGTCAGAACTATACAAAGAATTAATAATCTCTTTTTCATAATTTTGCGGACTTTCACTTTAATCAAAGTTGAAGTTACATAGATATATAGTGAAATGCAGACCTTTTCACCGCCTCCACAGTTTCTTTAAATATTTACTTCTTGGAATATTTATATCAATAGCGAAAATTAGAGAAATAGAGACTTTAAAGGCGGCACCTAGATAAACCCATTTAGACTAATTGAAAGCTATTTTCATCTCAAGCTAAATAATGAAAGAATACGTTGTAGTTTTGAATAACAGTTTGGGGCTGATAAAATAGAATAAAAGGGATATCAGGAAACGCCTACAATGACCGAAAACACAGTCGCATGCCACTATGTATCAAGAAATTGCACAAAAAACAACAAATAAAAGACTTAAACAAACGTACATATGTAAACAACGATAGGTACTCGGGACTGTTGGACTTGGTACCAGCACTAGCAAAAGCCAGCGATATGGTTGAACCGATAGTATAATAAACATACGAATAAAACTCAAACAAGGTACACTGCTACCTACATGACCAAAATCTTGAAAAGAAAAAGGGACAAAACGTAATTTAAAAAGCTGGATCAAGGAGTGCTCGCTGCTAAACTTCAGGATAAGGCCGCCTCAAGCTTACTTCACGCGAGTTCAGTTATTTCTACCAATACGACAAGCAGCATACGATAATGTCACTATTAAGTTACAAGTATATCACAGTACAAAATACCGATACTTTTTCAGTTGCAATTTTTTCGAGAGTTTGAGTAAATGATAAAAAACATCATTACATTCCATTAAGTATATCATATCTTTAAACTGTCGTCGTTCATATATCATTACAACATTACATGTATGGCCAAATGAAGACAATTAAAAATATTGTCATGGGCCGAAATATAAAAGCCAAAAGCCGCTGAAAACCACATAAAATTATTAACCGTGATTCGGTACAGTGTTCAAAAGACATGGCGGGTTTAATTGGTTTTATGACACACCAAACCTCTCCTTAAGGTAGATGGGTAGTCTAAAATTTTTTTCCATAGATTTTCTTTATTTTCTAAGGAAAGTTTCCTTATTATATTAGCATTGAAATAAAAAAAATAAAAAAGGGGGGTCACCGTGCTTGTTTTTAAAATAACTGATATCAAAATAATCAAATATTTCTAATGAATATATAGGGGAAAACAGGTATTTGGTTGTTTTCTTTAAAACTATTCCATAGATTTCTTTCAATTTTACACATATGTTAGCCCTTTGAACATACTTTCAAAACATATAAAGAAAAATGAGGGTCACCGGCTTTGTTTTCCATATAATTTGAAATATGTGAATTTTCATAGTGATATCTATGTAAAATATTTTCATCAGATTATCTCCCTTTTTCAAATAGTGTCTTCCGAACTATTTAATTATCAAATAACCAAACATCATCCAATTAGATAAATACATGTTAAATCAAGTCAATGTAGATCCTTTGCTTTTTGTGTCACTGATATGATAATTATTGATGCATTACAAATAAAAATATTTGCATATTTAAAAAGCAGATGATACCACAACAGTATAAAAAACAAATTCAAAATGGCGGAAGACTACCGATCTACCTTAAATTGCAGTAATGTCTGGTAGTTTCTCAACAGCATTTGCTATTGAAAGGAAATCTTTACCCAAATACCAAGTAAATAATGAATCTTGATTAATCTTGAATAAAAATGATAAAGCAGTATCTGTTTTTTCCCCGTTTGAGCTATTTGGAAAAAAAAATGTCTTATGAATGAAAAGAATACCATCAGTATATGTATAATAGATATTGAATGATCAAACAATTTTTATTTTGTGACTTTTTTACAAATCAAAATTTGTACTAACCAGAAACTTTTTCCACATGGCAACTTGTACAAAGGGCTATAACTCAATATGCACCAACGTAAAAATATCAAAATATCCCCAACAAAATAGAAATATATTCAAATTAAAGACATGGACCATAATTGAATGTAATATATGGTGAATGAAAGGATATGGAGTAAATGCACATGAGACAAAGTTTCTACAAATACATGGTAAAACCAAGCAATGGAACAATGCTATTATTGTTGTTCCTCATCTTTAAGTCAACATGAAGCCTTCAACAATGAGTTTTGTTCATACCTCATAGTAAGTTCAAGACGGCCCCTAGCACCGGTTTAAGTGGAATTCTTTGCTAATTGTCGAGCAACGCTACATCCATGTCTTCATTGGTCATGGGTACGGGATTGTCAACAAAGACAAGCTCCGTTGTAAATGAACCAATAAAGGGATATGGAGTAATTGTACATGGGAGAAAATCCCTATAAATACATGGTAACGCTTCCAACCTGCCGAAACCCTATTACTGCATATAAATTTGAGCTTCCCAGCCAAGGTGAATATGCATCAATTTCAAAACGTATTTAGTTATAAAACTAACTTTTTCTCTGCAAACGTCAAACGGAAAAGTCAAGGTGAGTGTAAAAGAAACCATTAACAGGTAAATCAAATAATCCGTGTTTAACAAAAATAAAGGCAGCTTGACGAGTTCAGCGCTTTCAGTAAACCAATTGTATGTGATTTTCTTATGAATATTCATGAGGAAAACCGGCTTCATTTATGGATACGTATTCGTTGATAATTATTCCAATAATGTTTAGTAAACAGTTGCTTTTACATGGTGACAATAACACCATGTTAGAAATTGTTAACTTTGAAAAAAATAATATTAATACAAAGGAATGCCATATTTATACAAAAACATACTGCTATTGGCTTTATAAGATTTGCTGTGTTTGTTGCTTTTGTATGTGAAAGATACAAACTCTGTTATATGTTTTGTTGTGCGCTGCACAAGTAATGAAAATAAAAGAAAAAATAAAAGTGATGGGGCAGTGAAAATATAGTTTCCTGGGTTAAAAATATTTCTTCACTCAAGATAATCAAAATTTTGATTTTCAAGATGCCAGTTTTAGCTAGCATGTTAAATCGAAAATTTAATGTCATCTCACATTAGCAAACGAATGCCGGAACAAAAAGGGGAAAGATAAAAATTCGAAAAATCAAATATTTTTAATTCCTGACTTAGCTAGGTAAGAATGTGTGTCTAAGCTGTCTGTAAAAGAATTAAGTCAAAATTGAAAAAAAATTTATTTGTACCTGTTGACAAGGCTTCCAACAACGTTGCTATCGTTTGAAAGAAATATTATATCGATGTCCAACAATACGAACTGGACAAGTCACAAACTTTCAGACGTACGAAAAAACGTTAACCAATAACATTATAAAGATACAGAAATGCTTAAAGTTCCACCTAAAGATAACACCTTGCCTACCATGTACTGGATTCCTAAGCTTCACAAAAATCCCTTCAAACATCGTCTTATTTCGGCATCTAGTAAGTGTTCTACTACTAATTTATCCATCCATTTAACTAGTTCACTCACTTGTATAAAAGGGTTGGTTATAAAATACTGTGAAAAAACTTATCAAAACTCTGGTGTAAATTACTTTTGGAGCGTAAAAAATTCCATTGAAGTTTTATATAAACTACAATCTATTCAAAGACCAGTCTCTTCCGTCGACAGTTATAATTTTTCCACACTTTATACTACCCTTTCACATAAGTTGATTAAATCTAAATTGGGACAGCTTATTAAATGGTCTTTTAAATTTTCTGGTCTGCAGTTCATTTGTTCTAACAAAAAGCAAGGATTTTTCTCTAATATTATATACTATAATTATAGTTCCTGGACATGAGATGATATGATTAATGCACTCAATCTTTTGCTGGACAACATTTTTGTTCGTTTTGGCAACACTATTTATCAACAGGTCATAGGTATTCCCATGGGTACAACTTGTGCACCTCTCATTGCAGATCTTTTTGTTCTGTTACGAACGAGACTTCATGAAAAAACTTCGAAATGGAATCATACAAATCAGTGATAATCTTATTTCTATTTTCAATTTTAACAGCAGGTATATTGACGATATCCTTACTATTGACAATCCCAAGTATTCAGATTATGTAGACATTATTTACCCACAAGAACTGAAATTAAATAAAACTAACAATGATTCCGAATACTGGCCTTTTCAGGATCTAACTATCATTATTGACGCTGGTAAAATAAAAACTAAAATATATGATAAAAGGGATGTTTTTAATTTCACTATAACTAATTTCCCTTTTCTTGACGGCGACGTTCCTCAAGCTCCATCATACGGGTGTACATTTATCAACTAGTACGATTTGCACGTGCCTGTTCTTCTCTTAACGATTTTAATGACCGTAACCTTACTCTCACAGCAAAACGTTTACAACAGGGTTACAGATTTCATAGGTGGTTAAATACCTTTATTAAGAAGTTTATGATATGAATATTTAATATCTAAATACGGCGTTACTCGCAAGCAGCTTATTACTAAGGGCATTTCTAATCCTCGTTTTTATGGTAATGTTGTTAAAAATGCCAGAAAATGATTAAAAATCCAGAAAAGCTGGGACGTAACTTACATTCTTTACGTAATAGGGGATATTGACAAGATACTCTGCTTGTATCTGTTAAATTAGCTTTGAGATCTAGTGACCTGAAAATTTTATATACATACTGGCCTCTCACTGATACTACCGATATCTACTGAAATATATGATGATCCTTAACCAAATCCTACGGGAAGTTTTGAGTTCGATTTTTCTTCCGTAGTGCGACAGTGTTTTACCAGCAGACTAGGCTTCTTTAGCTAGCCGGCAGATTAGCGGCGAGCTACCCTTGGCCGATCTTTTCAAATTACGTATTGTCATATTCTCTCCTTTCAAGACTGTGGTCATGGAGTTAGTAGTCTACCTGTATTGGGTTTTATTCGTATGTTTACTAAACTATAGGGAAACGGGACAAATAAAGGGGAGGTTTGGGTACCCATAAACCGGTTAAACCCTACCGCTGGCTTTTGCTAGTGCCGGTACCAAGTCCGGCTGTCCCGAGTTCCTATCGTTTTTTACGTTTGTCTTTTGTCTTATTTGTGTTTTTCCTGTGTAGTTTGCTAGCAGATTGTGGCATGTAATTATAATTTTCAGCCATTGTTGGTGTTTCCTGTTGTCCCTTTTATTTCTCCCATGCAATATGTGCAAAATCAAAAAAAAAATCTTAAACTGCGGTTTAAAATTCCTTTGCACATTTAACCATCTTTTGTGTATGAGAGAAAGGCATGTCTGTAATCAAGTAGGCATAACAAGTACCAAGTCCGACTGTCCGGTACCAAATCCGGCTGTCCCGGGTTCCTATCGTTGCTTACGTTTCTCCTTTGTCTTGTTGTGTTTTTCCTTTTTAATTCCCTTGCAAATTGTGGCATGTGACTGTTATTTTCAGCCATTGTAGGTGTTTCCTGTTATCCCATCTTTTACATTTTTCTGAATATTTTTTGTTTGTTTGTTACCTTTCTGTTTTGCACAAGATTTAAAATTCTAGCATCTAGTTGATCCCTCCTTTTCTGTTCATATAGTTGCGTTGTCCTTGATTTTAATCAGTTATAATATTTAATCTCAATGTTAATCCTATACAATTACCTGAAATGTGTTTCTATTTCGTTTCAAGATCTTATCTAAAAGTTCATTGTACTTATTTCATCTTCATTTGATCCGAGAATTATTATCAGCAAATGAGCAAAACGAAAGTTTTTATTTTTTTTTTCATATGATATTATTCAGTGTTTCGTTCTCCAAATGTAACTCAAGATATATTAGTTGCCGGAATAGCCAACCATACAGTTCCTCGGGTATAAAGGTAATTTACGGGGGTATTGATAAAATATATTTGACGCTCTTTTGACAAAGTTCAGCAAAGCAATCAGCCAGATTTATACCGTAAAAAGATTCCCTGTGCGAATGATGTGTGCTCTTTATGTAATTCAGTTATGGTGTAATTTTTTTCTCGAGAGAATTTCTCATGTGTATACACGATGCGAAAATAAGAGGAATGAATCGTAACTCTTGGCTAGCGAAGATGTACACGATCATACTTTCAAATTTTGGCAATTTATTTTTTGTAATATTCTGACCACCTATTCATCGTGCCGACATCTCACTATTTTATTCTGCCAAGTTCTCTTGCAATTGACTTGATGAGTGCCCTGTGGTTATTAAAATGTTGTAAATAAAAAAAATACCGCAGTTACTGTGAATTAAATTTCTGTAGCATGTGTACATTGTAATTGTCTTCTAGCCTTTGTGTTAGGAAATGATTACAGCGAGTGTGAGAACAACTTGCCAGTTTTTTTTATGTTTGTCGACAGTCCAACATCAATCAGTAACATGGGCTTAGCGTCGTTCAAGGACTCATAGTGACTTCAAGATGAAGAACATTAGATAAAAGCGTTGTTCCGTTGCTCTGTTTTACCATGTATTTGTAGAGACTTTGTCTCGAGTGCATTTACTCATTATCCCTTCATTGCTTTTTGTTGTTCATTTAGTAATAATAGCCTTCAAACCGGTGCTAGAGGTCGCCGTCAACTTAATACGAGGTATGAACACAAATTTCATTGTAAACGGCATCATGATGAACTCAAGAAAAATAACAACAATAAAAGCGTTGTTCAATTGTTTGTTTTTGCCATGTTTTTTAGAGATTTTGTCTAAAGCGCACTTACTAACTAACTAAACATATTTAAACATATTTTATTGGCAACAAATAAATTAGTATACAAAAAGGATGGAACATAAGTTATTACAACATTAAATGAAGTCCTCCCCTATTACAATAAATAACTAAAAATAGCATTGCATGCAATTGCGACATAAACTATATAAAAAATAATATTCTAATATGACGGCCTTCATTCGCTTTGTATCCAAACCCGTGGTAAAAATAAAATATTTACTTACGGGTAACGTCATAAACAAATAACGTCATAGATAGTTTTACATCAGTTTTTGCAACGTCATAGACATAAAATGGCGTTTCATCCAAGTGTACTTGGAGGAATTCTCCAAATCGGAACCTTGTGAGTGTCCTATTAGAATCGAAATAATTAACAGTAGCCATATAATATATTATTTTTATCACTGGTTTACACTTTATGGTGATATTTTACCCCTCGCTGGTCGCTCGGGGTTGATTATTCGCCATAAAGTGTCGGAACGTGGTAAAAATCGTATAAATATATGGCTACTGTTAATTATTTCTTAATTTTACAATAAAATTAAAGACTATACTTTTGGTTAATGCTCACTTACTCCATATTGCTGTATTGCTTATTTTTGTATGAACTTTATTCTTAGTGAATCAATACTGTACTTTGTATTAGTTTCATTTTCAAAATCTTTAAGGGGTAGACCTGGGGTAGGAGGAGATAACTCTGTTTTTCACTTTTTATAACTTACACAAACAAATAGAATCATTGCGATAGGTATCATCAAAATTTTAAAATTGTATTTTTTTTTCCACACAGCAAGTGAATATTCACTTTGTCATAAAAACAAATGCCTAATATACAGTTATTTATAATGAGTGCATTTAACCCTATATTTTTGCAATACTGTCCAAAGATAATGAAAATATGTAAAAGTCAGTTTTCTTACAAGAGAGGTCATTTATAGTACAGATTCAGCAATTTTATTGATTTTTATCCACTTTATTCTAAATTAAGAAAAAATAGGACGGTAGAATTTTCTAATATTTAAATATATCTTATATCTACTAGTTTTCTTTCTATTCTCAGTTTTTGGTGAAAATTAAACGACAGAATTTTTTACAATAGGTGTTTGAAAGTGATCAAAATAAAGTACAAAATTCAGCCTATATTGTTCAGAACACCCACTTATTTCAGATCACACTTGTTAAATTTACTATCATTATTCATGCTTACTTTCACACATGTCTAAACTAAAGAATTTTGCATTTGAAATAATTCTAAATCAAATACAAATTTAATTAGAGCCAATTTTATACACCACAATCAAGTCCTGAACGGACCAAATAATATGAGGAAAAGGGGTATCTTTGATGACCACTAGACAAAAAACGGGACGGTAAAAATTTTTGAAAATTGCTTAAAGTTGACATGAACATGTCTAGTTTTAATACTGAAAATATTAAGAAAATTAATCGAGGGGAAAATTTTAGGCCTACCCAGGTCTACCCCCTTAAGTCACCAGATAAAGAACGTTTACATAATTTAAAACTACACTATTCAATTATTTTTTTTTCAAATTAATAATACATGAACTGTTACAAAATAGCAGTGATGAAATAGAGTTTATGTAAAAACGTAAATAAAACCATGATTCACGATACAAATTATGATTTAAGGAACTGGAAAATGGGGCAACTTACATCAATTAATTCGGGTTAAAACTAGAGGTGTAACGATACACCGGTATATGTTTTCAAGAAACTAGGCATACCGGTACTGCTTCCAGCGTATTGATACGTATCATCTTAATTCTTGAAATTTTCCAATTTTGGTATAGAAAAGTCAGAAAAAGGATAAACAAATGTATTTAGCTATATTGAAATGAACACTCTTGTCTCACTGAAGAATATTTTACCACATAAAATAGTTAAAAGAAGATGATTTAAAAATGTAATCAAATTTAGAAATCAGAAGACGATACGTATCGATACGTATCATGATACGCTTTGCCTGTATCGATATATCACGGTACAATAGTTTATCGACGAAACTCATCCCCAGGGAAATTACCACTAGAATATCCAAAACTTATCATGCTTATTCAAACGTGCGGTGTTAACAATTTTTTTTTGCGGTTTATCATCCCCATCATACCCCAAAACAAAACGTGGAGGACTTAAGCTCCGCGTCATGATTTTCCATGAATTTGTATTGAAATAAAATGTTCTGAAAACGCGGAGCAAACATGGCTTGGCGTTTTCAGAACATTTTTTTTTAATTTTTTCGTGTGTCTTCACGACGCGGAGCTAAAGTCCTCCACGTTTGGGTTTCATTTCGAAGTAATCCTTGCCTTTTGCTATCAATGGCTAACAGTTTACATCTTCAAAACATCAAATCATGCCGTAGTTTTTTAAACAATAATACTTTCTCTCTTGTCACAAGCATACTTTTATCAAAACAGAGGCTTGTCAGATGACCTGGCCAAAAGGTCATGTGAGCTTTTGCCATCACTCAACGTCCGTCGTCCATCCGTCCGTTAACTTTTCTTCAAAGATCTTCTGCTCTGAAACTAGTGAGCCAATACTTACCAAACTTGGCCTGAACCATCACCAGGGTATGCACTTGCAAGTTTGTGATTTTTATGTCTATTGACCAAACAACATGGCCGCTGTTACTAAAAATAGAACATAGGGTAAATTGCAGTTTGGTTTTTTTTTTTTTTTTT
>MJUU01071179.1:66710-86314 GCA_002080025.1 Modiolus philippinarum
TTTTTTTTTTTTTTTTTTTTTTTTTTTTTTTTGTGAAGTTGATATCACAGAAATTGTCAGCATAGAAAAATCTTCATGTCCTGCAATTTTGAAGAACATCTGACGACCCACATAGGAGTTAGTGCATCTTTTGCATTGAATTTTACGATTTTTTTACTTTTATTTTAAAAAAGTGTTCGAGATAAAGGTTAAATGTGAATTGCAAAAGTGTTGAGCTTTCGAAGGACTACAATTTCTACATATGTCCAGCAGGTTTGCATCTCGTCCAAGATGGCCGCCACTAGGGAACATAGTTTAACATAGGACCCTATGGAAAAAGCACACATAGATCTTCTCCTCTGAAACCACTGAGCCAATGGGGACCCAATTTTTTTCTTTTTTTTTTTTTTAACAACAATAAATAATTACTTTATTTCTCAAATATGCTTGTTACAACATTCTACAAAGGCCCAGGCTTCCTTTGCAGATAATAAATACATACATTATTCATTAGATTATAGATATATATATGATGAATAGATATATAAGCAATATATTATTACAAATTAGACATAATTTTATTCAATAACCCATATTTTCCTGTTATATCAAAAACATATTTTCTTTTAGTAAATTCATTTACAAAAATTGCATATGTGTCTATAAATTTTCTTCTTTGTTCTGACATATAATAAGTTTTAAAAATTGAAAATCCATAAATTGTAAGAAAAAAGTTAAAATTAAAATATTTTTCATCAAAAATCTTGTAGCCAAGAACAATGTGTTTCAAACTAATATCATTTGAAATATTACACTTTGACAATAACAACTGTATTTTTTCTCTAAAATTTCTTAAATATGGACATAAAATGAAAAAATGTACGTAGTCTTCTTCTTCTTTACAAAATGTACATAAATTATCCTCTGAATTTTCCATTTACACAACATTTTTTTATTAAGTAAAATACAATTTAATAACTTATATCTATATATTTTTAGTTTATTCTCAACAAGAAAATGAAATATAAAATGAAAAAGATTAGTAAAGTTATACTCCTCTTTTACTTCAAAATAATTTTTCCATATATTGATACCTATTGATGAGGAGAATTTCTTTTTAATAAAAACACTATAAAACATTTTGTTTGTTAAAGCAGAAACATCTTTGCTCATATCACTCTATATAAACATTTGCTTTTTACAATTGACCACAGTATTGCATGATTGTTCTTTTTTCAATTCAGATTGCCAACTTAAAGGTATAGCCTTTTTTAAA
Source organism: Modiolus philippinarum (assembly GCA_002080025.1). NCBI lineage: Eukaryota > Metazoa > Mollusca > Bivalvia > Mytilida > Modiolidae > Modiolus > Modiolus philippinarum. The sequence continues at coordinate 67,966 of MJUU01071179.1, forward strand.
ATAGATATTTCAGAGATCCAATTAACTTTAATCTTTAATTTTTGTAGGACAGTATTTTGACATATCTCTCCATTTCTATTTAGTATGTCATTGATATATAGTATACCACTGTTAATAAAATTCATAAAAAATAAACTTCTGTTACAAAAGGTAATAAGTTTGTTTCCCCAGATGACTTGCTTTCTGATCTCTAAATAAGTTTTTGGAATTTTACATTGCCCCCCTCCAGATTCTATCCAATATTTAAGTATATGTTGATAAAAGACAGGTATTTTGTCCAAGACATATTGAACTTTTTTAAGCTCTAAATTCATGTTAAAAACCAACCACTCGTTTCCAAAAACTGAGTAGTATTTATACGGTATAAGTTTCCAATTACTGAAACCATCACTAACATTTTTTTTCACCCAAGACACTTAGTGATTTAAAATAACTATCAAAATCAATCATATTGAGACCCCCGTCGTGAATTTTACCAATCAACGTATTTCGTTTTATTTTGTCAGGTTTATCTGACCAAATAAATCGAAAACATTTACTTTCTATTTCCTTTTTATATACATCAGGTACTATAAGTACACTGGCTACAAAGGTAAAGAGTGGTAATATCAAGGTTTTAATAATAAGAATTTTCCTCAAAATTGTCAAATTTCTCTTTTTCCAGTTTGCCAACAACCTGTTCATCTTTTCTATCTTCCCTTCCCAATTCAATTTTTGGACCTCTACTTTATCATGACCAAAATATATCCCCAAAGCTTTGACTGGTTCCTGTGTCCACTGAATATCCCCAATCTTTTCAATACTATTTTTTAATTTTCCAATCCATATTCCCTCTGTTTTTATTCTTATTCATCAATAACCCAGAAAATGACCCAAAAATTTCAATTTCATTTAAAGCAGGAACTATATCTTCTGTGTAATTAAAGAACAGAGTTGTATCATCAGCTAACTGCGATATTTTGATACATCTATTTGTTCCATCGATTTTAATTTGAAACCCCCTAATAGCTCTGTTATTTCTTAAACGTAACGCCATAATTTCTACTGCAATTACAAAAAGCAGCTCAGACAAATGGCATCCCTGTCTTATTCCCCTAGTATTTTTAAACATTTCTGAAACCCATCCATTATTTACTACACATGTTTGTATATCATTGTATAATGTTTTAACCCACTGAAGAAACGAATCGTTAAATCCAAAATTTTTTAAAGTTTTAAACATAAAATCCCACTCTAGTGAGTCGAAAGCTTTTGAGAAATCGACAAAAATAATCGCTCGCTCTATATCATACAATTCTGAATAATTTATTATATCTTCTATCTGGCGTAAATTGAAGCCAATGAAGCGGTTTTTGATGTATCCAGTTTGATCTTCGTTTATCAACTTAGGTAAGACTTTTTTAAGTCTTTGCGCTAACACATGGGATAAAAGTTTGAGATCTACATTAAGAAGAGAAATTGGCCTATAATTATATACAGATAAAGGATCACCTTTTTTAAATAACAAAGACAAAACACTAGAACGTTGTGAAAACGTCAGTTTGTTATTTTCATAACTCGTATTAAAAACATTTACCAATAAATGTTTTAATTGTTTCCAAAACATTTGATAAAACTCAACGGTCAAACCGTCTAGACCAGGAGATTTATTTAATTTCATATTTTTAATACCACGTGAACATTCATCAATCGTGACTTCACCGTCACATATTGATTTATCTTCACCTTTTAACGATTTTTCTTTTTCTGTACCAAAAACATATTCTACCGTCATGTGCTCATTTGGAAATGTAGACGTATATAGATTTTGATAAAAATGCGTAATTTCTCCTAGAATTTCCGTTTGATCGGTTATAATTTTACCATCACTATTTTGCAACTTATTTATAGATTTCTTCACTTGCCTTTGCTTTTCTAGCCCCAAAAAATATGAATTATTTTTTTCCCCCAACTCGATCCACCTCTCTCTTGATCTAACTTGTGCCCCCCTAGCCCTTTGTTAATAAAATAATTCCAATTGGGACTCAATATCTGATATTTGTACATCTAAATAATCTGTACTTTCATCAGAATTATTGTTTCTCAATTTCATCAAACTTTCTAATTGTGAATTCAAAAAATGCTCTCCCTCCCTTGATTTCTTTGCTTTATTCTTAGAGTATCTCATCGTAGCCTCTCTTATTTCTATTTTAAAAACATCCCATAATGTACAACAGTCAACTTTGTTTTCATCAAACCTCTCTATATATTGATCAATCAGACGATTGATTAAAATTTTATATTCATTGTCCTGTAGTAAAGAGTTATTAAATTTCCAAAAACCCCTCCCCTTTTCACTTCTTCCCAATCTAAAATTTAAACATACACACTGATGATCAGTATACTTTATCACAGCTGGTTTAATTTTACATGTCTCAACCAGGAATTTATAATCTTTACAAATCAATATCAAATCAATTCTGCTTGCCTGCGATCTGTCTTTTCTCATACATGTAAATTGTTGAGTATTTTCATGAAGTTCCCTCCATATATCAATCAAATTATTTGATTTCAACAACTCTTTGAAACTATGAACTGGATTGTAATTCCCATTACAATTTTTCCTGTCTATTACCTTTGAGCTTTCATTAAAATCACCCCCAGCTATAATTATACCTATTGCGTTTTCTTTGATAAATGATTAACCTTTTTGAAAAAGACATTTCGTTGGGTTTTACAATTGGGTGCATACAAGCACACCAGAGATAATATAGTTTCATCTATCTTAACATTAAGTACAAGTAGTCTCCCTTCTTGATCAGAAAATTGACTAATGATTTCGAAATTTAATTTTTTATATAACAAAATTGACACACCTTTACTTGATGTATTATAGTTATTACAATATACATCATAATCAGTGTTTTGTATAATTTCATTAGCGATACTCTCATTCATGTGAGTTTCTTGAAAAAATACTATATGATTTTTTTGCGATTTAACATATTCGATTGCTCTATATCTCTTATCTTTAGCATTAATGCCATTCACATTAAGAGTACATAGATTTATTGATTTTTCGTGAACCATGTATTAAATATAATTGAGAATAATATAAATTTGAACAGTACAAATACATCAACTGCATAAAAACATCTCAACATATAGCAAAAATAAAACACATTATGATTAATTCGTTCGGTCTTCTATTGTCGTTTCCGTATACAAATCTAACAATAATTTAAAGACTAGACCTCGTATGACCCAGTTTTTAGCCAGGCAGTCTAGACAGACTGACATGTGTACTGCTAATAAAATATCTTTATTCCTGCTGACGGTAAAAATATTCACCGATAAAAGGACAATGGAATTTATATACTTTGTGTGATTATTTTTAAGTGCACGAAACGACATGTTATATTTCATACATGTACAACACAAAACATAAAAATTATAAACCATTTTCATTACGGACATTATGAGAAGTGGAAAGTTTATCTCACAGAAGAACGGTATGTATATTTTAAATATAGTTTTAGAAAAAAACTTTTCTTTACAGGTAATATATCTCGATATTAAATGCCGTAAGTAAGGTAAATGTATAATTGTAAAATCAATCAATAATAAGTACACGTGGTATTGACAATCGATCGTTGTTACATTTAGACCTTGACCCAAGGTAAAAAAACATTGTACACATTGAAGTTGTGTATCTATTTTAGATTCGGGAAAAACCGTTTGTAAACATGTTTACCAAAAGTGATCAGCTGTTTTTTGGTCTTTTCAAAATTCTTAATACGTATACAATAAATGTTGACAAAATATATATTGATAATAATAACAGATATATATTTATGATGTATTATCATAGGTTTGTAAACATACGACCATAAATAAGTTTTGTTTTCTGTATAACATACAAACAATATACAAATGAAAAACAACAGTTTTATCATACAATATTCACCAATTTCATTTAGTTTTACTACAACATTTCTATTATCAACCATCATATTTACTCTTTAATAGAGCTGAGTCATTTTATTGTTTATTTTTTATATTTTTTTGGGAGGGTATATAATAATAAACACTATATACTTTTATAAAGTAATAAAACATTAGTTATATATACAATTTCTCATTTCTAGGTTTTCTTTGCACCATTTGTTTTATCTCTGTCATGTACTTGTTCTGTAGGGGTAGGTGGTGTATGATTGTACTGTCTCTGATTACCTCTATTGTTTGGTGTTCTCATAAAACTGTCAATAGCAGGTTGTTGTAAATTTGCACCCTTCTTATTATCTGTGTTGGCAGATTCTTTTCTTACAGTTTTGTCACTTTTGCTGTTCACAGTTTTACCTTGAGTTTTATCTCCTTTACTTATCAATGAGACTGGATTAACACTTTGGCTTTCACTTACAAGTGTTGATTCATCTCTTTTTGGATCATTGTCATTTTCATTTTCTTCAGCATGATCAGTGTAAAAGTTTTTTGGGCAGTCCATCATTTTGTGGCCACTTTGTTTACATGACCTACAAACCCACTCATTAGGACAATCTTGTATAATATGCCCTGGACTCAAACACTGGTGACATAGTTTTTTATCACCCTGGTTCCTATTCTCTAAGAATTCAGGCTGCCCACTGTGAAAGATTCTGGCAGCATATTTCCCAATCTGGAGGTTTCTTGGGATTGGTTTATCAATGTTTTTGCTTATAACAAGTCTATCACCTGTCTCGCAGTTGGTAAGTCTTCCATCAACTCGAAGCCTCTCTCGAAATAGCCCCTGGATGTTGCACCCTCCTAAAGTAAGGGCCCGATGGATTTGGCCATCATCCGCTGATAACGGAACGTTCTTAACTTTTATGCGGATGGTGTTTTCTTGGAGTCTTGATGGATTATTGGGGTTTTGATTGTGCAAGGGAATCTGCCTGCCACGCAGATTCAGGCCTTGACAGAGCAAAGACAGTTTGTCCCCCTCGTTATCCATGTATATCCTCCACATATCTCTGATCCTGTGGATGCCTTTTATACACTCGACGGGCACTTTCGAACCGATAGCCTTGTATAATTCTACATTTGTGAGCCATAGGGATCGTTCGGGTTTTACTGAACCAAATAAATCCTGATCAAATAAGAATATAGGCTTTACGTTATCACTATTACTATGATTACTCTTTGTTTGTGTATTACTGTTAAGTGAATTGTCTAATACTTCGGCGTATGACGCCATTTTGTCTTTGTTTTGATAATTTTCTTCCACTTCGGGTATGGTTTCTGATTGTTTCCTACCTCTCACATCTTGTAGGAGTTGATATATCTGTTCCTCTGTCAGTTGTTGACGTAAGGTATCCATATTGAGCGACATCTTCAATATTAATTACTTTGAAATTCAACTTTTTGCGGAGCACTGTTTTGGTCGCCTTAGCGAATCAAGGGACATCACTCTTTTTTTGGGGACCAAATTTTATCATAATAGTCTTCAGGTGGTCCCCTTTGAAGTTTATGATTTTTTTTTGGTTGTACCTCATCCAAGATGGCCGTCAGCGAGGAACATACATGTAGTTTAACATAGGAACCCTATGGGAAATGCATTCAAAAATCTGCTCTGTTGAAACTACCCAACCAATTGGAAAGAAACTTGGTCACAATAGTCCTTGGGTGGTCCCCTTTAAAGTTTGTGAATTTTATGTTCGTATCTTATCCAAGATGGTCGCCAGCGTGGAATGTAGATTAACATAGGGACCATATGGGAAATGCATTCAAATGTCTTTTCCTTCGAACCCACTGAGCCAATTGGAACCAAACTTGGTTACAATTGTCTTTGGGTGGTCCTTTTCAAAGTTTGTGTTTTTATGTCTGTACCTCATCCAAGATTAAAACTGTAACATCTAGTTAATTGATTTGCAGTAGAATTGGTGGTCTTTTGGTGACATTGAATAAAACCAGTCACCAGGCGAGCGATACAGGCTCATGTGAGCCTCTAGTAAATGTATTGTTGTACCTAAAACTCTCCATTGGAATAATAACTTATCAACATGTAGTTAACAACAATTCTAACAGTAAATATATAGAAGAAATGAAGAAAATAATCTATATATAACAGAACTGTATGTACAAAACTTAATGACAAATACTTAATACCGACCAAAGTTACTGCGAATTTAATTTCTGCATATGCGTATTTCGACAACTTATGTATATTCAGTGCAGAAAAAATCCAAACGTTTGGAAGACCATAAAGTCAAAGATGTTTAAAAACTGATAGAGAGCAAATAACCAATATGATCTATAAATGTAAAGCCAAAATCAGCTAAGGACAGAGCTTTGTATGCGAGATATACTCCTTAGTTTTCAACAAAATTTACAAAAAAATAGATATCGCAAGATTCAAAATAGAATCGGGTTTCGGGTCAGCACCGAAGTACTGGCTTCTGGGCTGGTCAATACCCTCGGGAACTAACAGTCCACCAGCAGTGGTATCGACCCAGTGGTAACAAATAACTAAATACCGAAATTACTGCGAATTTAATTTCTGCATATGTGCATTTCGACAAATGATGTCTCTTCAATGCAGATAAAATCCAAACGTTTGGAAAACCATAAACTCAAAGATGTTTAAAAACTGATAGAGAACAAATAACGAATATTATCTAATGTAAAGCCAAAATTAGCTAAGGACAGAGTTTTGCATGAGGGAGATAATCCTTAATTTTCAAAAGTACACATTTTTTTAGAATACACCGATTCAGATTCCACTTACACATGCACATAATACCAATACATGTCTTTGAAGTATTTATAACATTGTAACATTATATCCCGACATAAAACCCTCATGACATTCATTCAGTTATGTAAAAACATATAAGATAAAATGTATTGTAGCGCCTCTGTTCAGTACATGGATGCAGGGGAATTCAAAAGATAAAGAAGTGTAGTATCTCAATTGTGAAATCTCTGTTTGTTTTACAGTAATGATGCCCCCTCTCATCAGAATTCGTAATTTCTCTAAACATGCACTGATATCAAATCCTTTACGGTAACAGAGCATGACATGCTTACCATTTCATGTGTTTTTCCCTGGCAGATTGTAGCATATTTTCAGCGATAGGAGATGTTTCCTGTTATCCCCTTTTTCATGTTTTGAACCGGTTTACTATTTTTTTTTTAAAATGCATGTACCAAGTCATTGGTCGACAATAATTTGTCTTTCTGTCTCATGGAGTTTGGCTCTTGACAACTCTATTCAATAACTGTGTTATTATCACCATTTAAATTGCAAGAATGAGGAAAGGGGAAATTCTAAAATCATAAATCCAAAATCACGGCAATTCATATCCAACACGAAATGAGACAGTATGACAGAGACAAAATAAATAAAACAAAAAAGAAAAAAGGACGCCACATAACTAAAATTCTAACAGTGTGAACCCTTACAAAACTGAGGTATCATCAGGTGCTCCGGAAGGGTAAGCATGATCTGCTCCATGTGTTTCACCCGTCGAACTGCCAGTGTGAAAAGTCAGGTTTTATCACAGTCGGTGTAAGTCAGTCCGGTAATTAACTCTGGATCTACCCAAGGATATCTATTCTCATTTGTGAAATAGAAACATTGTAACGTTCTTGCTGTCAAATCGTGGTGACGACCGTAAAACTTCTGTAGTTACAATTGCAACAGTGACTGAATATACATTTGATGTATAAGTTTTTGAGACAGTAATTGCGCTCTGTTGACAAAATCGCTGTACAAATTACAGGCACGGCTATAGCGAATGAGTTATGAAATGTACACGCCATATATGCCGGAGATGTGGGAATATAATTGGTTTTCTAATTGTAGAGTCATTACAATTTAAAACCATATCTAAGTCTAACATTTCTTTCCTATTTAGAAGTTAATAATTTGTTGAAACCGGGTTAAGTGTGGTTAAGTTCACTTCTTTGGTACTTTAGTCATATACCTTTCAATAAATCGCATTATTGATCAAGTTGTCGGCGTTGTTTTACAGCGTAAGCAATAAATACCAGAATTCCTGATAGAATTATCATAATACCGGCCAAATAAAATGTGCTGTTATAACTTCCTGTCACGTCAAACAGATACCCTGAAAAGTATACGTTTTCTGTTATTTGTTATAAAATCATTCATAGGCCAGTTTAAGATTGATTGTTAGTCCCCGAATGTATTCACGAGCCCGATAGCAGACTTGCAATATCTAGATTTATGAATTTTTTACCAAAGCGAAAGAATATCTCCCTCGTGCAAAGTCATATCCTTCGCATAGCTCTGTCCTTAGCTGATTTTGGCTTTCAATTCAGACCTGTTTGGTTATTTGTGCTCTATCAGATATAATAGCAACAGATTTTACAAAAGTTTGGTTTGTGATCTTACAAATATTTTGATCTGCACTGAAGAGACATAAGTTGTGGGAATCACCATATGCAGAAACCAAATTTACAATAACTTCCTTATTTGAATAAATGCCTTTGCGTCGATACCTCTCCTGCTTGATTGTTAGTTCCCGAGGTTATTCACCAACCAAGTAGCAATACTAAAACAACGGCACTGGAATACCGAAGGAACAAAGGAGTGGAATTTACAAAAATCGAAGTCCAAAGACATGGACTAATACATGGACTAATACATGATTTTTTAAGAAAAATCACCTTAATTAAATTTAAACTAAGGAGTATATGTATCTCCCTGTTGCATAACTCAGTTTTTGGAAATTGTGCCTTTCATTTCATATCTTATTTGACAAATGTTTGATTTATGGTCTTCTAAATTTGTTATTTGATCCACACTTAAGCGACATAAGTTGTCAAAATGGCCATACCCAGAAAATATTAAATTTACGGTGTCCTCGGTGTTATTTACTGACTTTGGTTTCCTACTTAGTTTATATTAGTTACTTGTTCTCAGGTTTTATACATACAGTTTAAGGTTTTTGAAATGTTTTAATTATATCTGCACTGAAAAGTTATAAGTTGTCGAAATTGTCATCCGCAGCACATAATTTTTTATCGGTATTTACAGGCGGGGAAGTGGTTAAAATTGAACAATAGAAATGTGAGCTCTCTTTTAAATGAGGTATAAATGTTACTCTTTGGATTGTTTACCATAGATGAATAATTATAAAAATGATTCCATTGAAAAAAAATACTAATATTTTACATTCTTTAAAACGACCGACGAAGATTGTCGCAAGTGAGCGTATATATGCACACAAATTGCACAAACCGGCATAAAAGATAAATTTTGTGTCTGTCTGTCTTCCAAAGTGGATCCCCAAAAAGGCCATCTTCTGATTATGACCAAAATTTGTACGTGGCCGAGGATTGCCAATATCCTTGTTCATCCATGTGCAATTTTATATGTCCGCTCTTTGTAGGGTTTCTGAAGAATAAAACTTCAAACTCGATCAAATTTTTATTTTCGATGCATTCTTTCTGAGGTTTCTTTTAGGAATCCGCTTTGTATAAAAACAAAACTATCAATTAACCATCAAAAAGAATACCAAATGGCAACTACCATTATATTACACTTCATTCACTAATTAAAACGTGTTCGAAAATCCTTTAATCAAACGACGTGAAAATACTAAAAGTAATACATGCTCCTTTAATTTCCCCACATATTTATTTCAAAGTGAGCACAAATCACTCATGAACTAAAACTATAAAGGACAGTCCATTTTCTCCTTACTTAAAAACTTGAAAAAAGTTGATCCTGAAAAAGGCCATATTCAGAAATCAATTTTATATGGTTTATACGATGTATAATTGTTTATTTAATAATACTTCTAAAGTTGTTTCCGCCCATGCCCTTTGGGGCCGCTAGAATTTTTTCTTTATTATCGTGCAGTTTCGACTATCAGGTAGAGTTAGTTAAAACATTTTTTATAAATTAATCAACGCCAATTGTACATTTCTCAAATATCTGTACCAAAAAGCGATTGTTGCAGCATAAGATGCATAGAAAAAAGAAGGGAAACAGCACTGGCGGTTGGCCGATGCCCGTAACTGCAGTTACGGGTAGCCCAACATGGCGGAAGAGAATTCAGTTGAAAATCTATTCATGAATTTACTAATAGAATGCAGTCTGAATTGTGATTTCAAATATTTTCAGTCAATAACAGTTATATCCACTTTTGTGCAATTGTCATGGATATGTACAAAACCTATCCATACTCTGTTTGATTCGAATTTCTCGAGGGTAACTGGCATTTTAAAATAAAAACGGCTGCCCGTAACTGAAAATTAGGATGCCTGTAACTGAAAGTCGAAGTTAGAAAAAAAAGAAGTGAAACGGGGAATGTGTCAAAGAGACAACGACCTCAAAGGGGAGTAATAACAACTAAAAGCCACCATAAGATCTTCAATGAACGATGAGGGAACCCCACACCCAACGGCAGGTCGGAGTCGGCCCCTAAATAAAGAGTAATCAAGTTCAGCGAAATAAACATCATCCTAAACTCCTATAGACATAAAGTATATGAAATTTAAAAAAAAACACAAGTGTTAGAAATTTTATTTTTCTACCGTTGCTATGTCATCACACACCTTGTTTATTTGAGGAGATCACAGGTATACAAATTTACAAGGGAGATAATTTTTGCGAACTACTTCCCGGCCTGTTTAGTTATTAATATAATTAAAGTCACACTTGAAGTGAAAAGTCTCGTGTAATGTCAAATTAGGTATATGTCAATCATTTTGTGAAAAAGAGAGTTCAATTTTCTTTCAAGTTTGAATATCATTTCAGGTACTCATTTTCCAGAGAACTAGATATATATGAAAATATCATTTAATAATATGGGAAATATTAAAACAAAAGCTTATGTATACATAAGCAAGATGCAAAAAAAGAAACTATGTCGACTGTGTAGTCTAATAATAGATAAGCAATTCAACGTTTCACAAAAGTTTAATTAACAACGAAAAGATATTGAGTAAATGCACATGAAACAAAGTCTCTACAAATGAATGGTAGTTGAACATTGTTGTTATTCATCTTGAAGTCTTTATGACATCTTCAAAAATGAGCTATGTTCATACTTCATAGTAAGTTCAATACGGCCCCTAGCATCGGTTATAACGAAATTCCTTGCTAAATGTCGACAAACGAGACATCCTGGTATCCCTTTCGTCATGGATTCGGGTTTGTAAAGAAACATAAAATTCATTGGCAAAGTGTTCTTACCAACAAGCATAGGAACCACGTTTTTATTGTAATTCTTCATCTTAAAATCTTTTAAAAAAACAGATAAGAATAAACAGAGTAAATTGGACAGTTAAAATTACGACAAAAGAGAAAGATTGTAATTCATTTTTTTTTCTCTTTCATTAAAACGACTAAGAATGGGTGGCTGAAAATCTATTAATTGGATCATTAGAGGTATTACAACAAAACTTTAAAGGATGTTGGTTTGAATCATGCTCTATTTTAGTTTGAATCATGCTTGTTCTCGCTTACCGTACCTATCTTCTATATCTTCATATCATCATTGAAAATTTTAGATTTTAAAAGTATGATAAAATTTAAAACAACAAAATGTGAAAGAATGTTACCTGCAGCAGGCAGTCCAGGCAACATCAATACGCCTCGTATCAATAACATCAATCCAAAGGAGCTGCTAAGTTTTCCTATCCCGACAAATTCAACCAATACAATAGAGCTTAGGCAAATGTAAATACCTGCAAAATAACAGTTGGCAATATGTTTCTGAGTAACGACAGATATCTACCCGGTGATCAAAATCAACACAATAAAGTTAAGGCAAGAATAAATACCTCCAAAAAACACTTCACATAAAGTCAAAATTCCAAGTAAATATTTGTAGCAATCACATTAATTGCAATAATGACCATTGTGAGAAGTATATATATATATTTTAATTAGTATTTGCGGGGACCAAGGGGACCAGGTGGAAGTATGACGTCACAGTCACGTGACCGGAAGTATGACTTCACCGAAAGTCACATGAACGGAAGTGTGACGTCACGGGAGGTGACGTCATCTGAAATGACGTCAACCGGAAGTATGACATCAACGGAAGTGACGATGTCCAAAGTATAACTTTTTTGCTTTTTACTGCGTTAAAAAAGGGGGACCCTCATATATTCTACTAATGTTTTTTCTCGATTTCCAGAGTGTTCGTTCGTTTCTCGTACATTGAGTATATCAATTCAGGGTTACTTTGAGCTCCTACAGCGATTGTTGAAGGTTTCAACGTTCTATCTCTTACCGTTTCAGAGATAGGGGTGCACAAAAATTCGGGAATGTCCCAAAATACAAAAATTTTTAAGTCGAGTAATAGTGTTATATACGTTTTCGGAGTAACTTTGTCATTCTTAATCGAATGGTGACATGTATTAAGCCCTATCCCCAATATTTTGGGTGTAATGAGGGGTCGAAAATTTCGGGATTGTCCCAAATTTCAATTTTTCCTAATTCAAGTACTAATAACATGTTATATATGTATTCGGGGTAACTTTGACCATCTAAATCGAATTATGACATGTGTTAAGTCCTACCAATTATAGTATAGGTGCTACGAGGGGTCCAGAATTTTGACAGGGGATCATTAAGTAAATTCTAGTTTATATTTCAAAGGAGCACTCTGCGTTTATCCAGGCTTGTGACTGGCTACCCTACAGATAGGCCGCATTACCCCACCCCCACCCCCTTTTCATCTTTGACTTTACATCGAGTCGTTGCTGTCTTCGATTGGTGGTGGTTCGAATCTGTACAATACGTCATCTAACAGATATTTTCTTTTCTTCACTGCATATTACCAAGATTCCCTGGTGTCGTAGTCTTCTTCATCTCTTAAACGTTTGGCTGTATCTCTGACCTTTTGTGAATTGGATCTTTGTTGAAATCATGCATCCAGAACACCGTTTCCAGGTATTGTTTTCTCATATGGTCTCTAAAAAGTTTATTCTTGTCTTCATATGCGGTTAAACGAGCCTTTTCGGAGTCGTGTCCTTCTTCCACCAACTCTTCTACTTTCTTTGTGTATTCTGGTTCGAGTTTGTTGAATGTTTGATTCACGATCAGTTTCCATGGAGACTCTTGGTCATCTTCATCGTCAGTGCTTTCGTCCGTTGACTCTTCTGACGTATTAGAGTCGTTACTTTCTTCGTTGCTATATGCAGATTCGTCAAAGTGATTGCTTTCCTCTGATATGTTGGCCTCTATCTGATTCAGTCGGGGAAGTATCTTCCATGTCGTGTTTCTGATTCTTGTGGCGAAAAAGATTGAAGTGACGATTGGTCGTGTATTCACAAAGGTCACAGTGATACATTATAGACGTCTTCCTTCTTCTAGGTTCGAAAAAGGAATGACGGTATTTTACAGAACAAAGCTTTAAATACGGTCAGATTGGGAATGTTGCTGCTCGCGTGCTCGTTTCACTGCTCGTGTGCTCATTTCGCTGCTCGTGCCGCTCGCGTGCTCATCTCGGGAATATTGCTGCTGCTGCTGCCACTGTGCGGTGGGAAAAGCTAAATATTCGCTGTTTAGGGGTATGCTAACCTGCTCATTTCGCTGCTCACGCTTTTCACTGCTCGTGTTCTCATTTCGCTGTTCGTGCTGCTCGTTTTCGCTGCTCGCGTGCTCATTTCGCTGCTCGTACTGCTTGCGTGCTCATCTCGGGAATTTGGGGAATAGGATATGGACTTAAAGGGAAAGGAGGAGGAAAGAAAACACATCACAAGAGTTTTTATCATCTATATGTTTTTTAATTTTTAAAAAAAAATAAGTTTTTAGGAACCTCCCAGTCCCCCATTCCTAAACCCATGACTGCTTCATGACGGGGAAAATAAAATGTGTATCTATAAATATATATGTAATTAAGTTTTTCATTTAATGCTTAATTGAAAGAAAAGTATATAGGTACAGGAAACGATGAGGGAAATGCACCAAAAACCAATAATGATACCGAACGGGATAAAACAATAAAAATGTATCAATAAAAATATACATAAGGACAAAAGGAAAAACAATACAAAACATAGACTCCCGAGTAAAAAACAAAGTGAGATAACTATGATCGGGGTGGAAAACAAAAGAGTTCTTAATCCTTTAACTCTTTTGTTTCCCACCCCGATCATAGTTATCTCACTTTGTTTTTTATTCGGGAGCCTATGTTTTGTATTGTTTTTCCTTTTGTCCTTATGTATATCTTTATTGCTATACATTTTTATTGTTTTATCTCGTTCGGTATCATTATTGATTTTTGGTTAGATGACGGATTGGACAGATTCGAACCACCACCAATCGAACACAGCAACGCCTCATATGAAGACATGAATAAACTTTTTAGCGACCATATGAGAAAACAATACCTGGAAACGGTGTTCTGGATGCATGATTTCAACAGAGATCCAATTCACAAATAGATCAGAGATACAGCCAAACGTTTAAGAGATGAAGAAGACTACGACACCAGGGAATCTTGGCAATATGCAGCGAAGAAAAGAAAATATCTGTTAGATGACGTATTGGATAGATTCGAACCGCCACCAATCGAAGACAGCATCGACTCGATGTAAAGTCACAGAAGAAAAGGGGGATGGGGTAATGCGGCCTATCTGTAGGGTAGCCAGTCACAAGCCTGGATAAACGCAGAGTCCCCCTTTGAAATATCCCCTGTCAAAATTCTGGACCTCTCGTAGCACCCATACTATAATCAGTAGGACTTAACACATGTCATAATTCGATTTAGATGGTCAAAGTTACACCGAATACATATACAACATGTCTTTAGTACTTGAGTTATGAAAAATTGAAATTTGAGACAATCCCGAAATTTTGGACCCCTAATTACACCCACAATATTAGGGATCGGGCTTAATACATGTCACCATTTGATTTAGAATGACAACGTTACCCCAAAAACATATATAATACTTCTTTATTACTCGACTTAAAAAATTTTGTATTTTTGGACATTCCCGAATTTTCGTGCACCCCTATCTCCGAAACGGTAAGAGATAGAACATTGGAATCTTCACCAATCGTTGTAGGAGCTCAAAGTTATCCCGGATTGATATATACAATGTACGAGAAACGAACGATAAGTCTGGAAATCGAGAAAAAGATTAGTAGAAAATATTTTGGTCCCCCTTTATTACGCAGTAAAAAGCAAAAAAGTTATACTTTGGACATCGTCACTTCCGTTGACGTCATACTTCCGTTTGACGTCATTTCCGATTACGTCACCCCCAGTGACGACACACTTCCAGTCACGTGACACCCGGTGACGTCATACTTCTGGTGACGTGACTATGACGTCATACTTTCGCCTGGTCCCCTTGCTCCCCCGCAAATACTAATTGAAAAGTTAAAACCACATATTCTTCTATTGTAGTTGAGTTTTTTCAGGGTTATGTTGTATAGCACATTGTTATTTTTAAGTTTTTCTTTGTCGGTGATGTTTGTGTTGTGATATCTGTTTACAAAGTGAAACATATACATACCTTCCCCCTAGTTTTGTTTGAAATTTGGGGTTTTTTTTGTATCTGTATTGTAAATTTGAATCATTGAAAATTCAAAACAAAAACAAATAATTATACAATCAATGTGGCACTTTCACAAAAAAATTGCATCATATAATGGTTCTTCAGAAATTATTTGGTTGAATAAAGAACAGATTTTACCTGCACATCCTCCAAATAAAACAGCGTAACACAACAGAAACGTATTACTGTCGTTCAAGGGAGATAGCAATGTACATAAGCCACAGACCAGGATGCCAGTTCCATATATGTATGTCGGGTTCGAAAATGTACGAGCAGCAAACCATCCGAATATTACTCGTGCTATCGTATTAGAAATTCCTGCGGCTGATATCAAAAAGGCGGAATTGGCTTTTGGTAATCCCGATTCGTATGCCCGATCAGGTAAATAAATGTATGGTAAGGTTGTACCTAAAGATGTTAAACAGCTACTTATAACAAATAAAATGAAAGTTATATCTTGAAACAGTGATAATCCTAGTAATTCGTTAATGCGCCTACAAATTCGCAATTTTGAACATCCACTGTCTCCATGCTGCCTACTGGTAGGATTGTTACAGTGCTCTGATGTTCTAGATTGTCTTATATGTAGAAGAAGATCGCTGTCAGCTAACCTTCTTCTTTTCGGGAAATATTTATCTAAATTTGGAGTCGACGGATAGTTGGATGTCAGCAATTTATTTGTCTTTTCATAAAGAAAGCCGTCACTTTTCCCTAAAAGTGTAGATGAATATGTGTTTACTTCGTGACAAAACTTAAAGTTGTCCTCGTGTTTGCTTTCATTAGCTTTGTTACTTTCATTTTGAATATTCTTCGGAACTGCCATGTCTGTTTGAAGCAAGGGTCTACACATTGCTCCTCCAACCACACAATTTAACATTATCCCGGCTTCTATTAAAACAGCTCCTTTCCATGTATACTGGTCTATCAAATATTTAGTTACCGGCGCAAAAACGAATGTACCAATACCCGTTCCACAAACAGCCATTCCCATTGCAAACGATCTTTTCTGTTCAAAATAATATCCGACGCTTACAATAGCAGCAACATACATTAAAGCATCTCCAATGCCTACAATAGGAATAAATAAAGGAACGATTAGAAGTTAAAGGACTCATTTATATAAAAATTGCAATGTCACACTATAATAAACAATAAAAGGATATGGAGTTAACCTGAGACAGTCTCTACAAGTACAAGGTAAAAACAAGCAAAGCAACAACGCTTTTATTGTTGTTGTTCATCTCGAAGTCACCATGAGGCTTTCAACAATGTGTTTTGGTCATACCTCATAGAAAGTTCAAGATGGCCCTAACACCGTTTGAGCGGAATCTTTTCTGGTCATGGAATCACCAACAAACATAGATAAAACTGACAAAGTGCTCTTATGATCAGTGTCACCGTTGTACGACAAAAGCACTAATGTCTTAAGCTAGTGGACGATTATAACATATAGTCAAGCACAGGGCACTCATCAAGAAATCCTGACATTATAAAACAGTTAGATGTGGGCTTTTTAAACAGGTGTTCGGTACAACATTTGAAAATTACAAAGATAAATGCAAGAAACTTTGATGAATAAGGTTCCTAAAATCAGAATTGACTTTTAATTTAGCTTCTACAGAGGATCATTTTTGTGTTTCTTCAGTGTAGATATATTGAAACAGTTGGAGGATACAATGAGAAACAATTACAAAATCTTGTTTTTAATTAAGAAGGAAAGCTCGTTTAAATGTATTTCTATCTCTTCTGAATAAACAGCTTGGGACAATCTATTTTAAGTCTTCATCTGTCACTTTTTTGTCTAATTGAGTTGTCATAATTTTTTTCCTTTTTTTCATTCAACAAAAATACGGAAATTAAATTTATTTCGTACACAACTAATGCTATTGTTTCAAATTGATCTGCTGAATTCGAAACTGGGTCTCTGCAGCGATAGAATAACAAACAAAGTCTTATTAAGTATCAAACCAAAACCGAAATTATTGCCGTGCTTATGTTGTGTCTTTGTTTCTTTGTTTTTTCGACGTTGCCATGGTCCTTTGATTGTTCCTTTTAGACTGACGGTTCGGTTCTCACTTACTTTACTTTATGTTTTCTATTATACATTATCAAGCGTATTTAGCCAGTTATTGCGATTTTAAAGGCGCAAAAACTCTTTAAAAGGCGACCGCGAAGCGGAGCCTTTTAAAGAGTTTTTAGCCTTTAAAATCGCTATAAGGGACCGACCATTTAACTTGAAAAGGGGGGGGGGGCTATGGTTTTTTTTCTAAAAAAATATTTTGGATCTGATTTTATGTGAAATAAATATTTTGGCTGCAAAAATGATGAAAAAAAAATTTCTGAAGGAGGCTTTCTGCCCCAAAAAAATAATGTTAGTTTTGAAAAAAAAAATTTTTGTCGATACGCATGTCCAAAAAAAAAAACCATACCCCCCCCCCCTTTTCAGGTTAAATGTACGGTCCCTAACTGGCTAAATTTGTTTGATAATAATTTTGTGGAGACTTGACAATGAAAAAAGTATCGATCTTTGTGCGTTTAACATTTGAATACACACTACAACAGGAGACTCGTTATTGATTTTTGTGACAGTGTATGACATGAAGGGCGGTTTCAATACAAAACGTTAATATGAATAAATCACATTATCTCCGCAATGTACGTACAAACTAAGTAGATAAAATACTATCTTGCGACATCATAATTTGTTTTGCAGTAATTTCATCCTCAGTTGTTGAGACGTTTGCTTTTTAACTGGACTTTACACAGTTAAATAACCTATTATCGATCGCTTCCGCTGTGTACACACACCTGTGAGGCCCGGGGGGGGGGGGGGGTTCTG
>MJUU01071182.1:3725-19810 GCA_002080025.1 Modiolus philippinarum
TCCCGAGTTCTTATCGTTGTTTATGTTTGTCCTTTGTCTTGTTTCCGTTTTTCCTATGTAGTTCCCGGCCAGATTGACGCATGTGACTGTAATTTTCAGCCATTGTAGATGTTTCCTGTTATCCCCTCGCCCAACGAAGTTGGGGAGGGGATATAGCGTTTGACCCGTTCGTCCGTTCGTTTAAACTTAAGACCATATATCTTTTGAATAACAAGTTGTAGGTTGACAATGTTTTGTCCATGGATGCATCTTGAAGAGTACTTGAGGTTGATAAAAAGAATAGGTGGATTTGACCTACATTTCATGCATGAGTGACTCGGGTTAAAATTTTTGTAAGAGTCCAGATCTGGGATACTACAACTTGTAGAGGAATAATATTTTGTATGTCGGTGCATCTTATAAAGTTTTTAAGCTCCAGATAAACATTAGGTCAGATAAACATTAGGTCACTTTGACCTACATTTCATGCATGAGTGACTTACGTTTAAGTTTGCGTTACAGCTTGGATTTTAGATACTCGACTCGTAGAAGAATAATAGTTTGTATGTAGATGCGTCTTGTAAAGTTACAAAGCTCCAAATAAAAATTAGGTCACTTTGACCTACATTAGAGTTTGTGCTACAGTTTGGATTTTAGATACTACAACTTGTAGAGGATCAATCTTTCATCAGTAGATGCATATGCTTTAGGTATGAGGCTCCTGATTGATATAAGGTCACTACATTTCTTGCATGACTACTTTAGATTTAAGTAACAAGCCAGATCTTGAATGGTACAACTTCCTTGAGTGCTTATTTACAATAAACGGGTGAGGGATTAGCTGTCGTTTTCGACTGCCCCTTCTCTTGTTACATTTGGCATATCGCAGATTAGTAAATCTACTCAATGACAAAGTAGATTTACCGGACTAGACAGTATTTACATACGATTATATGATAGCTGTAGATATCCCATGTTTTACTGTCAAAACCGAAGCAGAAAAAAATATTGAGAACTGAAGAAGTACAAAAGTGGTGAATGGCAGCTAAAATCGGCAATTAGAAATTCTCGGTAGAGCGGTTCAAAAAGATTTAGTGAGAGGCTGAGCACATATTCAAAACAAAACAAAACTAGTAAGATAATGGATGTGAAGTGCAACAATTAAAGTGGTACTTAAGACCGAGCGTTTACATCAAGATTTAGCAACACTAGAAAGATATATGAAATTATTATACTTCATGCAAATTTCTGATAAAATCCAGTCATTTCATTGGTTCCCTCAGTGTGGTATTTTGCAATATTTTTTGTTTGCTCCGCCTTCCCCTAGCAACATGTGATATTTTTTCGTAGCAACGAAAATATCGCAGGCTCCCCTAGCAACATGTGATATTTTTGCATAGCAACGATGCTGAGAACGAAGTTGGCCGGAAAATATCATCATCTCCGACCGAGAGTTACCGATAGTATTTAGTCCTATTTACTGACTTTAGCCGAAACAGACAGTTCTTCGTTTTCATGATTTATGTAAATTTCTGTCGCTTACATACATTATGGTATTTGCAGAGGTGTCTTTACAGACAGCTGAAGAATCGTTAGATAGGAAAGACAGCAACTCTATGACACAAACGTGCTTTCGCCGGAGGTAGACCAGTAAATACCACTTGTTTCATAAAAAAAATGTCAGTCCCTTCCTCTCTCAGTCCGCTAAATGTCAGTCCCTCTTCTGGAAGAAGAGATGGAGGGACTGACTTTATGAAACAAGTGTCTGTGTTCCATGAGTATCTGACAGAAAAATTGTTTTGACTGTTTGAAGGGTTTCCAAATCATCAAATGTTAACCTAAATGTTGTGAATTCTGCAATTAACCAAAACATGCTAACTCTTGTTCAGCAACAGTACCATAAAATCATAAATCACAGCATTATACTAATTGTTTCTAAGAATAACTTTTTTTAATTTTACCAGTTTTTCGTTTTTACCTTCTATTTGGCACATGTTAGAGTTTACAAAATGTGGGTTCAGATGTTGTAAATTCATAGTATATTCTTGACTAAAAAACTCTTTTTTTCATGAGAAACCATATCATTTATTCAGTATTACGGTTAAAGGAAGGCATTCAGTATAATAAAAAAACATACTGCCTTCAGTGGAGGGTGTTATGGTAGATTACCACACTTGGAAAAAATATCACATAAAGAGAAAATATCACCCTCGACGCTGTCTCGGGTGATATTTTCTTCATGTGATATTTTTTCTTCGTGTGGTAATCTACCATAACCCTCCACTGAAGGTAGTATGTTTATAATATAATTGCAGTCATATATTATGATTTTTATTGTCAAGATTGTATTATATAGAAAAATAAATAAATGGTTCATGAGTATGTACATTTACATAATGGTGAAGTGTCTGACTTGAATCTGTCCATTTTCTGGAATGAAATTTGAAGAACTATGATGAATGGGATGAAGTAGTCTCATTCTGTGTGTTCTACGTCAACCTGCAAATAAACAATAATTAAAATTAGCTTATAAAAACTAACCTTTCCAACAACACCGATACAGCCAACACATGTTTTCATTTTTCCAGCATGGGACAATTGATCTCACTCTTTTTGAGAGTTCACATTGTTAGTGCTTCAGTTTTGTATAATTGTTGTATTTGTAGTGTTTCCGTTTTTTGGTTGTGTAACGTCTTTGGTCTTCCGTCTTCTGGTGTTAGCTTTTGCTTTGTCTCTGGATTTTGATTTATGTAATCTTGTGCTTTGTTTCTTCGGTATTCTAATGCCGTTGTTGAGCAATAAAAAAATCTGTTTTTGTTTTAGTGCAGCTGACAACTTTTAGAGGTAGTAAATATTTTAATTTCAAAGCGACTATTCCTACTCAAATGTTTTATAGGAAGTACAATCAAGTCTAGAAAAATATGGACTTTGGTTCCAGATTAAGTCAACAACATACAATAACATTACTCTACACACGAATAAATTTCAGATCAACATCAGAGACTGCCCTCTGTCAAGATATGTTAAGATGTCCTTGAAATTTAAAAAGCTAAAACTATATTTCACCTGTTTTTGTCTCGCAAGCGACGAAAGTCGCGGAAAGCGAGACATAGGCGTGCAAAGTATGACGGCGACGGCGTTAACTTTTACTAAATACAGGATATTTTGAAAACCCTTTGATGTAGGAACATCATATTTTGTCCAGTGGTAGTACTAATCGAGTGCTACCTGACGGACATAAAATCATGTAACCTTGACTCTATTGCATGGTCAAGTGACCATGTTAAGTTTCTCTGATTAGATCTATATCTCAATAACTAAGTGGTAGGTCAATGATATTTGGTATATAGGTTGGTTTTGAGTAGTACGTGTCAGTCTGGCATACGACTTTTGTCCTCGACCTCAATTTCACGGTCTTGTGACCACGTTTAGTTTCTCTGATTAGATCCATATCTCAATAACTAAGTGGTAGGTCAATAATATTTGGTATATAGGTTGGTCTTGTGTAGTACATGTCAGTCTGGCATATGACTTTTGTCCTTGACCTCAATTTCACGGTCTAGTGACCACGTTAAGTTTCTCTGGTTAGATCCATATATCAATAACTGTAAGTGGTAGGTCAATGATATTTGGTATATAGGTTGGTCTTGTGTAGTACATGTCAGTCTTGCATATGACTTTTGTCCTTGACCCCCAATTTCACGGTCTAGTGACCACATTAAGTTTCTCTGATTAGATCCGTATCTCTGTAAGCGGTAGGTCAATGATATTTGGTATATAGGTTGGTCTTGTGTAGTACATGTCAGTCTGGCATCTGACATTTGTCCTTGACCTCAATTTCATGGTCTAGTGACCATGCTAAGTTTCTCTGATTAAATCCATTTCTCATTAACTATACCTGGTAGGTCAATAATATTTGGTATGTAGGTTGGTCTTGAGTAGTACATGTCAGTCTGGCATATGACTATAGTCCTTGACCTCAATTTCACGGTCTAGTGACCATGTTAAGTTTCTCTGATTGGATCCATATCTCAATAATTGTAAGTAGTAGGTCAATGATATTTGGTATATAGGTTGGTCTTGAGTAATGCATGTCAGTCTGGCATATGACTTTTGTCTGTGACCTCAATTTCACGGTCCAATGAACATGTTAAGTTTTTGTGCTTAGTTTAGTTTCTCAGTAACTATAAGTGATAGGTCAATGATATTTGGTATATAGGTTGATCTTTAGTAGTACATGATAGTCGGCTATATGGTTTTTTGTGACCTCATTTTCACAGTTCAGTGAGCATGTTGAGTTTTCAAGTATCTATTAGTGTATGGTCAGTAATATTTGGTATGTGGGTTTAGATGGAACATGACATATTGCTATTTGGCTTTAGCCCTTGACCTTATTTTCACGGTCTAGTGAACATGTTTGCTTCTCCAGTATCTATATCAGTGGTAGGTCACTGATATTTGGTATTTTGGTTTTTGGTTATATATAACAGTTTGCTATATTGCTTTTGTCAGCCAACATGTTAAGTTTTCTGAATTAGTCAGTTCGAGTTTTCACATCTGTTTTGCGACCAAGTAGGGACGGGCGAGACACCAATTTGGGTCCACACTTGTTTATTTTTTGGTGCACATGTTCGGATTTAACTGTTTATATGAGTGCAATATATCGTACAGGACCACTGGTTTTGGTCTGTTGTCTCTGGAAGCGAATTTCACATTCGTTTTGAGCTCAACTTAATGGTATTTTAAGTAGCTTAGTATTTCACTCTTGCATAGCTCTGTACTAAGCTCTTTGATTTTTCTGCAAACTAATTTCAGCATTTTGCTTGCTTTGTCATATTGCCTCTGATGTGGAAGTAATAAGTGTGACTTAATAATTCTAACTTACCAACAATATATACGTTGTCGTCGTCTAAGTCACCATAGTAATATGCACGTCTGTATGGTCGGACATAATATCTAGGCCTTATACTTCTGTATATAACAAAGGCTTCTGATAGCGAAATGACCAACAAAACCAACAGAACTAGCATACACAGTGTCCTCAACATCTTCTGGACGTGCTGAAATGGAGATTAAATAATGTCAAAACAGAATGACCTCAACATCTTCTGGATGTGCTGAAATAAAGATTAAATAATGCCATACACAGTGTCCTCAATATCTTCTGGATGTTCTGAAATAAAGATTAAATAATGCCGTGCACAGTGTTCTCAACATCTTATTGGTGTGCTGAAATATAAATTAAAAAATGGTGTATATACAGTGTTCTCAACATCGTCTTAATGTGCTGAAATAACGATTAAATAATATATATTACACAGTTTGTTTGTGACCTACTATGGTATAAACACGGTCAGAAAATGTTATATTGGGTGAGAGCGAAGCTTGAGCCCTAATATTAAGTTTACTGACCGTGTATATACCATATTAGGTCACTAACATACTGTGTAATGTTTATATCCTACCGATAGTCTATACACCTTTAAAAACTTGTGAAAAACGGCAACAAACAATCGATGTTTGCATGATGAAGTCGTGTAATGGCCCCCACTGACTGCATATTTCTTAGTCACCCCATATATAATATATGCGGTCAGCGCGTGACGTCTTTTGGTCAATCAGCGTTTCAGAAATTTACTAGAGGTAGGATATTGTCATACACAGTGTCCTCACGGCCTCTGGATGTGCTGAAATAAAGATTAAATAATGACATACATATATAGTGTCCCCAATATCTTCTGGATGTGCTGAAATAAAGATTAAATAATTCCCCACACAGTCTTGATGTGCTTAAATAAAGATTAATAATGTAATACGCTGATGTGCTGAAATAAAAATTAAATAAATCCCCACAAAGTGTCCTCACGGCCTCTTGATGTGCTTAAATAAAGATTAATAATGTAATACGCTGTGTCCTCACGACCTCTGGGTGTGCTGAAATAAAGATAAAATAATGCCATACCCGATGTCCTTAACATCTTATTCGTGTTCTGAAATAAAGATTAAATAGTCCTCAGTACCTTTTGATCAAATAATACCATACACATTGTCCTTAATATATTTTTGGTGTTCTGAAATAAAGATTAAATAGTCCTCAGTATCTTTTGGATGTATTGAAATAAAGATTCAATAATGTTATACAAAGTGTTCTAACATCTTGTGGACAAGCTGGAAAGAAAGATTAATATATGGCCATTTTCATATCTGCACCATTATTATCTCTAGACTTCTATCTCTGATATGGGTAATATCTGATAATCGGGCTAATGTGGAAAAGTTCATGTCTTAATCTGTTCGAGTCGTCATCATACCCAGGCTGATAACCCTTTACCAGCCCGGGTAGGCTAATCAATACGGATATGCTAATATTGACAGGTTACTTAAGACTGTATTATTATATATGATCATATATGCAAAACACATGTTTATGCTAAGTATGAAATAAAGAACAAGGTGGCTCACTCATCAAAATTTTTGAATATGTGTCAGATTTCGGAACTCTCCTGGTTTTCCCCAGTTTCAATTTTGCACAATAACCCCATTTTTCATTTCATGAATGTCGTCTATAGGTCAAATTAAGACATCTGACAAGTTTTCATAAAATTCTTGCTATAACTTCCTATAGCCTTAAGACAAAAAGTCCTGATACTAAATTAAGGGAAATCCAGAGAAATTCATTTCCCGCCAAGCTTTCAATGTCTTGAATCTTCGTTAAAATCTTCGTAAAACGGACCTATTTCTTTTTACCATTCCATCTGGTTTACAAATTCTTAATCAATTATAATAGATTTCCAGTAATCCTTGATATAAACAACATTAGGAGTGAACCTGCTTAAACAATTTCACAAACCTCTGGGTGTGCTGAAATAAAGATTAAAATAATGCCCGGTACACAAAATGTCTCCCTCATGTTCTAAATTTGCTGAAATGTCTAATTTTGCATTCACATTGACATCAACAGTCTTTAGATGTGATGGAAAGTAAAAAATGCATAATATCGTGTACAGAGATCAGACTCTTGCAAAATCTTGCAACTTTGAAAATAAGTGTAATGTATAGCATTCATAGTGTCATCAACATCTTGATGTGCCAAATCAAAGAGCCATTGATTGTCAATATTCAGCGGTTGTTTGCAGACCTCAGATACGATACACTGCATATTTTCTCATATAAACAATAATGCATCACTGAAAAAAACGGTTGTCAGTCGGTTGTGCAAGGTATTTTGCAGCCGACGTCTATTGAATGATGTCGAATACTCTGAATCAAGTAATGTTTGAAGCAAATGATTTCAAGTGAACGGTGAAATTTGGAACCGACACGCATGTAACTGTTGCGTTTTTGCTCATTTATTGAACGATTTTTGAGTGCACAGTAAGACGTATAAGAAATATATTCTTAGTTGCAATCCCATCCCAATCCGATACATGTATAACTTTTCATATAAACTAATAACAGAGACAAACAAAAGAGAATTTGCATTAATTTATTCAAATACATTGCAAAGCATAAAGAAAACATTTTGTGCACAGTTTTTCCAAATTTCTAGAAAACAAACACCCGTGGATTAAATTTAGTAAAATGAGTCTTACCTAAAATATTCTCTATATAAACCTCTACAAAATATTAGACTTACATTGAAATGTGTGCGCTTTTAATCCTGATTGTATTTTGAGAAAGCATGTCAATGTAACATCTTATATAGTCCCAGACTGGGCAGTGGGCAGTCTTGTGACTAATTTGACATCGTCGTTAATAAGTGTAAAGAAAATAAATGTCAAAGGTTGTTGTTTTCCGGGTCATAAATTAATGATCTTGTTTATTCTTTAATCAGTCTGATTGGCCAGTACACATTGAGACAGTAGCATGTCAATACACGGGACTCCATGAACATGTACATACCAAACGTTGTTCTATTTTTGTCCTGGTCTGTTTACATCATGGTTTCGTCCAATTTACATAAAAATGCATACAATAATAAAACCATTTTATTTGATGGAAAACATACATATGAATTTACACGCGATTAATTCGCGATTTGTTGATTTTTGTATAATGGATTCCTGGTCAAATACATTCCTCCATGTTGATCTAAAGCAAGATTTGTTTAACATTATAAATATTACACTAATAAAACTAGAAAAACTGTGACCAGAGCTAATAACCCTTTTCAAAAAGTGTTTTTATCTTTTTCTGGATTTGAACTCTCCCATCAAATGGAGGTACAAACACTCTTCGCTTCCGGTTATCACCCGTACGGTTGGCTAACAATACACAACTTAAACCCTGAAAACATTTTAATTATGAAAAAATTGGTGCAGTGTCACAATAAACCACAGTAATTAACAATGACATTGTAATCTAAAAATGAACAGTTTTATGAACTGTGTTCAGGATGAACAACACTTGCCGTGTTAGGTTGATAACCGGTATTGTTTATTTGTATTTAAATGCCCAAACCGAAGGATGGATCAAACGATTTTTTGAAAAGGCCTATGTACACCCTCAGTCCCCATTTGATTACAGAAATTTGAAAAATCAAATCAAATCAAATTTGAAATAGTTGGAGCACAACGGCAATATGTGCTGCATGATCATTATATGAAAGTTACATTGAATTTCACCAAGTGGCCTAGGCACAAAGTGTGTACCTCTATGGCGTACGGAGGAACGGGCGGACGGAGTACGGACAACATGGTCACTAAATACTGCCTCCCAAAAGCGGAGGTATAAGAATAATATAGTCATGGCGTTCGGCATTAAATGTCATTCTATCCTGGGGATTTAATGTGAAGGGAATGGCATGGGTTAGGTTCCTCCCACAGTTTTTGGTCCCCTTCCATTTTTTCTCACTTTTCACGTTCATTTCTCTATTTCTACCTTTTTCTTTAGGCATCTCTCAAAAACCATGTCAAACCCTCCAAGGAAACGCGATTGTCCGAAAATTATGAAAACGCGAAACAAGGTCTCTTGAAATTCATGAATATCTAAATTCCCGAACTTTATAGGTGGAAAAATACATCCAAGATATAGATTGACCAATTAAAACTTATTTTCTAATTTTTCCAAAGACTGCCCAGAAGCGACAAAACAAATTATGGCAGAGCATCAATAAGCATTTTACATTCAGATATAAACAAGCAAATGGAGGAAAGTAATCGGACTATTCTTTTTCATTCTCAAATTTTCTTTGTTTGAAAATATCATTTGTATGTAACATTGCCCTATAATCATTTTCTTTCCCTGTGCTCTGTACTTTTCTGGCGCCTTCCTCGCAATCCATAAATTCCAATAACGTTATTGTTGTATTTGGTATATGTAAATGTTTGTATGTCTAGGGAATATAATTACTATATTTAGCATGTATATTTCATAATTGATAATTACACAATTATGGTCTAGGTACTTATTACATTATATTGATAAAGACGGCATAACACGCCAGACACAACATAAATTTAAACAGTACAGCGAAAATGTTTTAGTCGTGAAGACAGTTAAAGAAAATGTCTCCAGATACCAATTATGTGTAATATGTTCGTGACAAAGGAAAATTATAAAGTTTGATATATAAATTTACTTATTCTATATTAATATTTTATTTTAAATTAATTCCATAAAGATCTGAAATCTGGTGCACAATTTTCTCTCCTTTTAAAGATTAAACTCTAGTAACTATACATTTGTACATTGTAATTCATTAAGATCCCTTATCTTATTCTCTGTAAATTTTACAATTTTTTCTTTTATGTTCTTCCAAATGTTTTGATTTGATCTGCACTGAAGAGACACACGTTGCCGAAATTTGCAATTTCAAAGATTGGAAATTTTGTGCCATCATTTCTGAGAGATACCTAAATTCTGTGGAATTTCATTGGATTTGTTGGAGGATATAGTTTAATACCACAATATAGTTTTGCAATAAATAAAAAACAGGAATTCTTGTGAAACATTTTTCACTAGAATTTTGAAAAATTTCTATGGCTATGGGATTTGAATTTCTTCCCATGGGATTTATTTCATTTTGCATGAAAAAATGTTTTATGCCCCCGTGACGATAAGTCGGGGGGGGGGGGGGNATATTGTTTTACCCTCGTCCGTCCGTCCGTCTGTCCGTCCGTCCGTCCATCTTCCGTCCGTCCGTCCGTCCGAGGGGGGTACATGGTTTGTCCGCGCAACTCCTCCTACAGTTTTTATGCTAGAAAGTTTTTATTTTGCAGATCATTTGTACATATATTGAAGATATGCTTGTGGTAAGGATTTTGATTTTGGTGCATTTTTGTCAAAAATATAAATATACATTGTTGAACTTAGTCATTTTTGGTGATTTTTCATGGAGGGTACATAGTTTGTCCGCGCAACTCCTCCTACACTTTTAATGCTAGGAAGTTTTTATTTTGCAGATCATTTGTACCTATATTGAAGATGTGCATGTGGTAAGGATTTTCATTTTGGTTAATTTTTGTCAAAAATATACATTGTTGAACTTAGTCATTTTTTAGTGTATATGTGATAGAAGGTACAGTTTGTCCGCGCAACTCCTCCTACAGTTTTGATGCTAGGAAGTTTTTATTTTGCAGATCTTTCGTACCTATATTGAAGATGTGCATATGGTAAGGATTTTGATTTTGGTGTATTTTTGTCAAAAATATACATTGTTGAACTTAGTCATTTTTGAGGTAATTTTTCATAGAGGGTACATAGTTTGTTCGCGCAACTACTCCTACAGTTTTAATGCTAGGAAGTTTTTATTTCGCAGATCATTTGTACCTATATTGAAGATGTGCATGTGGTAAGGATTTTCATTTTGGTTGATTTTTGTCAAAAATAAACATTGTTGAACTTAGTCATTTTTTAGTGATTTTGTGATAGAGGGTATATAGTTTGTCCGCGCAACTCCTCCTACAGTTTTGATGCTAGGAAATTTTTATTTTGCAGATCTTTTGTGAATATATTGAAGATGTGCATGCGGTAAGGATTTTGATTTTGGTGCATTTTTGTTAGAAATATACATTGTTGAACTTAGTCATTTTTTGTGTGATTTTGTAATAGAGTGTGCATAGTTTGTCCACGCAACTCCTCCTACAGTTTTGATGGTAGGAAGTTTTTATTTTGCAGATCATTTGTACCTATATTGAAGATGTGCATGTGGGAAGGATTTTGATTTTGATGCATTTTTGGAAAAAATACACATTGTTGAACTTAGTCATTTATTGGATGAATTATTAATACAGGGTACACAGATTGTCCGAACAACTCCTCCTAGAGTTTTGAGGCTAGGAAGCTTTAATTTTGCAGTTCATTTGTACCTATATTGAAGATGTGCATGTGGTATGTATTTTGATTTCGGTTCATTTTTTTCCAAAAATATGCATTGCTCAACTTATAATTTTTTGGTGATTTAGTAATAGAGGGTACATACTGGTAGTTAATCTGTGCAACCTAGAATAACATGTGTTTAGCGGGGGCATCATATGTGTCTTACAGACACAAATATTACTAGAAAATCCCAATTTGATTCAACCTTGCGCGGGGGCATGTCATCCTCTAGTTTTATCTCTAGTATATTTTCGAAACCCCTATTTATTAATTTCCCGTTATTTTAAAATTGCAAAATGTAAAACATCAGTCGGAAACATATTCGCCTGACAATCATAAGTTTTTTAATCCCGTGAAATTCCACAAAGTGATTATATATATGCCACTTACATCTCAGAAATGGTGGCACAAGGTTTGCAGTGACTCAAATTGCAATTTTTAATGGTTCACGAAATGTATATGGAAATCAGTCCAATAATCTAAGAACTTTTTAAATGGATATATTTTGGTCAATCCTCAGTAACTGGACTTATATCCATATCGTTAAGTGTAACATATATTGTAAGATCGTAAAATACACTGCCATATAGAACAGATGCGTGTATATAGAATTCTCATTTGTGATATTGACAACTTATAATTTCTATCGTATATGTATACACCTGAGGTGTAAATTATGAAGTTTCAGTATTTGTACACTAAACTTATCCTCCTCCCTGATGGGACATAAGGCTTCAACAAGCTGCCGCCATCTTCCTCTGTCTTTTGCTATATGCTGAGCCTGTCCCCATGAGTAGCCTAGCTATTCCAGTTCAGATGCTACAGTTTTCCTACAAGTTGTGCGAGGTCGGCCTATTTTCCTCTTTACGGGTGGTGTCCAATGGAGGGCTATTTTTGGAATTCTGTTTTGTGGCATTCTCATGACATGTCCAAGCCATCTCATTCTTCTTTGTCTGATTTCAAGTGCAATGCTGAATATCCTGCCAAGGTAGGTACATACAAACGAGTAATATCAACTCAATTTGAACATTTACCCCATTTCCTTTCTTTTTCATATTAAGCATCTGTTGATTCGATTCGAATGTAACTACACATTGTATCTGTTCCAGCTGGACATAAAGTTCGCATTTAAAATGCAATATTTCGACTATTTAAGAAAAGTGTTTCCAAGAATATCAAGATGCACAAGATGTTTTGAAAGAAGATACTTTTTTTGAAATAAAATTCATTATGTTGCTACTGTCGTGATTATTTTTTTACAGTCTAGGGTAATTCGCCTTTAAGTAGAACACCTTAATTTTCAACCCTTTATTTGCAATACTGTACATGTAACTATACATACAAGTGAGAACCGAACCGTTAATTCAACACGAACAATCCAAAGACAATGGCAACATCGGAAACAACAAAGAGACAGAGACAAAACATGAACATGGCGCAGAAAAGAAAAGTGAAGACACACACACACACTCACAAAGATGAACAACACGGACCCAATAAAACATAGCTAATACAATGTATCGGTTTGGTGTCCCTCTGGACTTTATCCATCGATTCATTGCTTAAAGTACGTTCCGAACATCTCAGCAGTTTTCCCGAGCATAATGGTGGCGTCCGTCGTCCATCGTAAACTCATCATTCCAAGATCTTCTCCTGTGAAACCACTTGGCCACTTGGAACGAAACTTCAAAATAGTCTTTGGATGGTCCGCTTTAAAACAATGTGTCCGGCAAGTCTCCCAAGATGGTCGCCAGTGGGGAACATAGTTTAAAATTAGATCCTATATTCAAAGATCTTCATCTCTGGAACTCACTTGACCAATAGGGCCCAACTTAGTCAGCCCCTTCAAAAATGTGTCAGGAATAGGAAAAAGAAGGGAAATAGGCAACGTGTCAAAGAGACAACGACCCAGAGGGGAGTAATAACAACTCAAAGCCATTATAAGATCTTCAGTGAACGATGAGGAAACCTAACACCAAACAGCAGGTCGGAGTCGGTCCCTCAAATAAAGAATAATAAAGTTCAGCGAAATAAACACCACTGGAAGTCTGCATCAAATCCAAGATGGCCGCAGCGCGGAATATAGTTTAACATTGGACCCTATGGAATAACATGTTCAAAGATCTTTTTCTCTGAAAGTATATTTGGTCAATTGGAACCAAACTGTAGAAATAGTCCTTGATTGGTCCACTTTCAAAAATACCTTCGACAAGTCGACATCTCATCAAAGGTATGTATTAAAACGTGAGAACTAAAAGTGGCGAGGTATGGAATAAAAGTGTTGATTCATTGTTTGGTTCTACCGTGTATTTGTAGAGACTATGTTTCATGTGTATAAACTCCATATCCTTTTATTGCTCTTTCTTATTGTGGAAACTAACCGAAGAGCACTATAAATGTCAATTTACTGATAATATTCACCGGACATTTGTTACTCTGGAAGCAATAAATGGTGTGGAAGTTTGACACACACCTAAAGTTTTGGAGACGTACGCTCTTTGCACTTCACAATATCTTAAAAGATTTTATTATCATGTATTTGTTTTTAATGAAGTTAATTGGTTACACCCTCTTAACCATACAAGGCAAGTACATTTGTACGTATACAGCTTTGACAGGCATCTAGAAATAATGAAAATTTGGAATTTGTGTTAATTTGAGTAAAGTTACCTGATGATGTGGATTTGTTAAACAAAAAAATCGTCTACACTATACCCAAACAAAAAGGATAAGAAACAAGTGAAAATTCACTGTATGGAGTCTTCTTCCAAGTATAATAACTTAGTAGTAAAATAAGTAAAATAATGCAAAGGCATATATCTATATCGTAAATATAGACTAAATATATCGAGGAAAATATTTTAGGGGTAAAAACTGTCGAACGTCAAGTATAGTCAGAAGGTAAAGAAATGAATATAAAAATAATAATAATAATAATAATCAAACACTGCAATATCAGAGACAACCTCTGGTAAGATTTCAAAACAAGCCTTGCCAGGGAAAGATTAAACATGAAATTTCTTAACCTTGCATTTTCATTAGTTTTAGATTCTATTTTTATTATTTTTTTATTTTAATTTTTTGATATCATTTTTTTTAAAGAATTTCATGACTTTATTCAACAACTTCTTGTAGATTCTTTATATATTTATAAGAAGCAAAACCACGACCTCCTTGATTCGTCATTTCCATAACGGTTCTTCTGGTAATGATAACCATGAGGACTGAGAAAATAAAAGCTAATTTTGCTAAGTTTTACTGTTGCATCGTGAAAAACAATAAAACCTATTATAATGATGTACAGTCATGGGACTTAAGTATTCGTGATTTTTAAGGGTTTAGATGCCATCAACCTTGCCAATATATTACACCACAAAAATGTAAAAAACAAAATACCTCCATATTTTAAGGACACATCAGTTCCAATCATTTCATATACCTATACTTCACCGATAGCATCCAAGATTTTCAACCATAAACGTGTATTGCAAAACCTTACCACCGACGATCTCAAGTCTAAACCATGTTCATGTTCAAATTCTCCTTACAAATAGTCCCTGTGGTCACGTCATAACGGGAGACTTGAATATCAT
The DNA here is from genome assembly GCA_002080025.1 of Modiolus philippinarum. Classification (NCBI taxonomy): domain Eukaryota; kingdom Metazoa; phylum Mollusca; class Bivalvia; order Mytilida; family Modiolidae; genus Modiolus; species Modiolus philippinarum. The sequence continues at coordinate 18,617 of MJUU01071182.1, forward strand.
CGAAAATCCGTCTCTCCGTGAAGTCCTTGCAAAGGGACCTAAATTCCGTGAACCACGATCCATCAACTGGTATCAAAATTTTAAGCTACTTATGGATGCTGTAGAGGACTATGCCAGAAAATGGATTAAACGTGAAAAAGATGAAGACCTGGATTCTCTTTCGGAGTGGGTTAAGGCTGTGAGGTCCATGATTCTTAAACGAATCAGTCAGCTACGAGGGTCAATAAGAACTAAAGCATCATCAATTTTCAAAAATGCCGATGTTGCCAGATACTTGTCCTCCATTCATGACAAATATGTCGTTGTTCCAGCAGATAAGGCCCCTAATAACATCATTTTCATTTGTAAAAATCATTACATCGATTGTTTAAAGAAAGAACTAGGCATTGGAAATACCCGGGGCAATCCAACATACACAGCTACTACTCTGTCTAAGGAGGAGATATTGCAGAACCATAGATCTGTTTTGCTTTCCTTTAGGATTTCAACCAAAGATGGAGACATTGAACTCCCCTCCTTGTACTGGGTACCAAAATTACACAAATGCCCATACAAACAACGGTACATCGCTGGATCTGCTAAATGTTCTACAAAACCTATTTCTAAGCTATTAACATCCATCTTGACAGCCGTAAAAGAGGGCCTTCAAAAATATTGTGATACTAGCTTTTCAAGAAGTGGTGTAAATGAAATGTGGATATTAAAAAACTCTAAGGATCTGCTTGACATCTTAAAATCGAGATCATTATCACACTGTAACAGCATTAAAACTTTTGACTTTTGCACGCTTTATACTACAATTCCCCATGAACAACCGAAATCACGGCTGAAAGATATAATTCATAGATGTTTCTCCCGCAAGAACGTCGAACAAAGATATAAGTACATTGTTATAGGCAGAGAACAAGCATACTTTGTGAAATACGACTCAGAATCACAGAAAAAATATACAGAGGAAGAAGTGATTAAAATGTTAGAGTTGCTGATCGACAATATATTTGTCCAGTTTGGATGACTTGTTTTTCAACAGACTATCGTAATTCCAATGGGCACAAACTGTGCACCTCTTTTGGCCGATCTATTTCTCCACTCATATGAAGCTGAATTCATTGAAGGGCTTCTTCAAACTAAAGATAAAAAACTGGCCATGTCCTTTAATTTCAGCTTCCGTTATATAGATGATATTTTATCACT